>DWKF01000025.1:0-31407 GCA_018249355.1 Cecropterus longipennis
GACTTTGCAAAAGAGATCTTAAAAGACACGGCAGTCGAGGTCGAACCAGTGACTAGTGCAGAATTTCCACAAAAAGCGTATCGACCAAAGCATTCAGTGATGAACTTAGAGAAGGCAAAGGCAACAGGGTTTGAGATAGTAAGTTGGTGCGAGGCATTAAACAAATATTTATGTAGATAAAACGCTTTTGATTCAACGAGATTAGTACCATTGACTGCTATACTGAAAATCCGAACTTTTTTATTGGGTGTTATATGTACACCTTGCTATCGGAAGTGATTGTTTGGTTGGGAAAAAGTCGGGAAAAGTCATCTGTTTTGCAGCAATACCAAGAGATGGTATAATAATAAAGTTATATTTACGACTAGGAGATGAACAATGCCGATTAAATTAATTGCTTCTGACATGGATGGTACATTCTTAACCGCTAATGATATGTATAATCAAGCACGATTTGAGCGTGTATTGTCCGAGATGACCAAACGAGATATGAAGTTTGTGGTGGCGTCCGGCCGTCAAGTCAAAAATTTGCAACAACTTTTTGCCCCGACCATTGCCAAAGGGTATGCATTAGACTTTGTTGGCTCAAATGGAGCGGTTGTTGCGACGAGTGAACAACAGCTTTACTCAGTTCATTTGTCGGCGGAACAATTAGCCAAAGTCATTGACTGGAACGCCAAAAATCCAGAATCTGCTGAAAATATTATTATTATGACTGGCGATAATGCAACCTATGTTTCTAATCATGCCACTGGACCTGTGGCTAAAATGGTGTTTCAATTCTATCCAAACGTTAAACAAGTTGAAAAATTAATGGCGGTTGATGACCACATTTTAGAAATCACTTTTGTATGGCCAAATGATGAAGTACAACAACATGTGGCTGCGCTACGTGAGGTTTTTGGAGATGAGCTACATGCTACGGGTTCTGGTTTTGGTTCAGTGGACGTTTTAGGGCGCGGTGTTGATAAGGCAACGGGACTGCAAGTGCTGCAAGACTACTATGATGTTTTGGATGACGAAGTGATGGTCTTTGGCGACAACGGTAACGATTTAGAGATGCTGACTAAATATGAAAATGGTTTTGTGATGCCTAACGCTGAGGCATTTATGCAAGATGCTGTGACCAAAAAAGCCGCTGACGTGAACGTCAACGACGGTGTATTGAAAACAATCGAAAATTATTTAGGGATTTAATTAACATTTTTTGGTGATCCAAAGCGATTAATCAAGATGGCAACAGCAACACCAATGAAAGTATCCACAATTCGTTCAAAAACATAAACAATAGTGGCACCGGCTGGAATATTTAATGAAATCATTAGCAAAGCAGCCATGGCACCGATTACGCCACTATTGTAATCGAAGCCGTCAAGCAAAACAATTGCGACAATGACCAATAGTGGTAGTAGAATCATCGAAGTCCATGGGGCATGGTTAGTTTGTTCACGTACGATAAAGTAAATGAGCGCGAAACCACCACCTACCGTATTTGATATGAGCCGTACTTTAGCAAAGTTAAGGGTTTTGTCCCAACTTTCTCGTAAAGCAAAAACTGCTGCTAAAGCAGCTACAAACGGCGGCCGATTAAAAAAGTAAAAAGATGTGATAATGATCATGACAGCAAAGGCTGTCTTTAGTGTTCTTAAACCTAACCGAAATTTTCCTATTTGCATAAAGTTCTCCAATGAATATTTTGTTATTTTATCACAACTTTGTGATACTATCTAGGTAGGTTGTTTAGACAATCAAAACACGCTCTAGAAAGGAATGACAAAATGTCAAACCCAACCCTTGATTTACTGAACCAACATATGTCGATACGTGCCTTCACTGATGACCCCGTGACAGACGAACAGGTTCAAGAAATTTTTCATGCAGCAGTTGCTGGACCAAACATGAATAACTACCAACCGGTAACCTTCATTGAAATTACTTCACAGAAGCTGAAGGCGGAAATTACTGCTCAGGTGGGGATGAAATATATTGAAACCGCTGCGCGTTACTTTGTTGTCGCAGTGGATTACAACAAAGACCTCATCGGATTGACGCCAGAAGAAAAAGCGTTAGCTGAGGAAAATATAAAGCGGTATAATGTGCTTGAAGGTGGCATCATTAGTGCTGGTATTGCGTTAGGACGTGCGCAAGTCGCTGCTGAATCACTTGGATTAGGCAGCGTGACCATGGCCGGTGCTTTAAAAGCTTTTGAGCTTTATGAATCAGAACTCAACCTACCTAAGTATGTGAAAGCAGTTATGGGATTCTCAATTGGTTATCCGGCCCAAAACCCTGGTATTAAACCAAAGCTTGATTTAGACGGTGTTTTGATGAAGGATAGTTATCATCAAGAACAAATGGTTGAGGCAGTGATGCGATATGATAAAATCATGACGGATTATTATGCGCAACGTGGTGTGACCCGTTCGTGGATTAGCAACAATGTTAGAATGCTAACAGCCAATCGTGACACATCTGAATTGACACAATACACTCAAAATAAAGGCTTTAATTTAAAATAAGTTTTTATTTAAAATAGAATGAAAGCGGTTACAAAATGACATTAGTAATATTAGAAGCAGCCTTACACGATAAAATTTGGGGTGGTACAGCCTTGAAAGATTTTCATTTTCCTATTAAAGGCGATCACGTTGGTGAAGCTTGGGCTATTGCCGCTCATAAAAATGGCGAATCAATCATCAAGGATGGCCCATTTGCTGGACAAACTTTAACACAATTATGGCAAGATAATCCCAATCTTTTTGGTGGTCATGAGGCCAATGAGGCCTTTCCGTTGTTAATTAAAATTCTTGACGCGCACCAAGACTTATCGATTCAAGTTCACCCAAACGATACACAATCACGTGAAAAATACGGTAAAACTGAATGTTGGTACATTTTAGATGCAACCCCAAATGCTAAAATTTATTATGGACATTATGCGCAAAGTCGTGATGAACTAAAGGCGATGGTTGAAAATGAAGATTGGGATCATATGCTTCGAACTGTTCCTGTTAAAAAAGGGGACTTCTTCTATGTTCCTGCTGGCACTTTTCATGCGCTGGGGGCAGGAATTGTCGCTTTAGAAACGCAACAAAGCTCCGATACAACGTATCGCTTTTATGACTTTGACCGTGTTGATGCCACGACAGGGCAAAAGCGTGATTTGCAGATTGCAGATGCACTCGATGTTACGACTGTGCCACATCATGATCCTGTTTTAAAGCAAACAACCACTATTGTAGATCAAACGATTGTGACGCGATTGGTAACCTCTGTGAAGTTTACTGTTGAGAAATTATCTGTTCGTGGTTTATCGCAGTTTAATTTGGCGCATCATTATGAATTATTCACCGTCATAGATGGTGCAGGTCGCGTTAACGAGACTGCTGTCAAAAAAGGTGATAGTTTTATTCTTTTTGACGATGAAGCCATATCTTACGCATTAGATGGCGACATGACAATCATTAAAAGCTTCGTCACCAAAGACGATAATCCAGATCAACGATTTTAAATGTAAACATGCTGAAAGGATTTTATGAAAGTTATTCTACTTTTTTGTAAACAAATATGAAAGCGTTTACTTTTTTGTTCTGATACATTATAATATGATTTGTAAACAATAACTAAATTGTTATTGTGTAAGCGTTTACAAAATGGTTTCATTTCGCTATAATCATTAAGTAAACAATTTATTGAGAAGGAGATTTCCTAATGGTTAATTTGATTATTGCCAGCCATGGGGACTTTGCAAAAGGCGTTTTGATGTCAGGATCAATGATTTTCGGTGAACAAGAAAACGTTGAAGTTGTGACATTTCTACCTAATGAAGGCCCTGATGATTTGGATCAGCACTATCAAGAAGCATTGTCGAAGTTCAACAATGATGATGAAGTGCTGTTCTTGGTTGATTTGTGGGGTGGTTCACCCTTTAATCGTGCCAGTCTGATTCAAAAGCAAAACCCAGATAAAATGGCTATTGTGTCAGGATTAAACCTGCCAATGCTAATTGAGGCCTACGGTGGACGTTTGAGTCAAACAAAGGCTGCGGATTTGGCTAAGTATTTGGTGCCGGTGGCTCGTGAGGGTGTTAAGTCTGTACCTGAGTTCCAAGAAGCTGCACCAGCCGCAAGTAAAGAAAAGTCAACTGTTGGTCTTAAAGAGGGTCACATTAATATTAAGTTGGCTCGCTTGGATACACGTTTATTGCACGGTCAGGTTGCTACTGCTTGGACACCTGATTCAAAGGCAAACCGAATCATTGTTGTTTCTGATGCAGTTGCCAAGGACGAATTGCGCAAGAGTCTTATTCAACAAGCGGCGCCTAATGGTGTCAAAGCAAATATTGTGCCAATCAGTAAAATGATTGAAGTTGCCAAGGACGATCGATTTGGTGGTGTGGATGCTTTCCTTTTGTTTGAGACAGTTGAAGATGTCTTGAGAGCTGTTGAAGGCGGCGTACCATTGAAATCACTTAATGTCGGATCTATGGCCCATTCAGAAGGAAAAACAATGGTCAACAAGGTTTTGTCAATGGATAAGACTGACGTTGCTGCTTTCGAAAAGTTACGCGATCTAGGTGTTGAATTTGATGTCCGTAAGGTACCGAATGACAGTAAATCTAACTTGTTTGATTTAATCAAGAAAGCAAATGTTAAATAGCATTAAAATGTTTAATTAAGAAAGGTGTCTAAATATGTCTACTATTGCGATAATTTTAGTCGTAATCATTGCCTTCTTTGCAGGTTTGGAAGGTATCTTGGATCAATTTCAGATTCATCAGCCGCTAGTATCAGCGACTTTGATTGGTTTGGTTACAGGTCATTTAACAGCTGGTATCATCTTAGGTGGAACCTTGCAGATGATCGCGCTTGGATGGGCTAACATCGGTGCCGCTGTTGCGCCCGATGTTGCCTTGGCCTCTGTTGCATCTTCGATCATAATGGTCAAAGGTGGCGACTTCTCTGGAACAGGAATATCAGTTGCCGTTGCGACAGCTATTCCATTGGCTGTTGCTGGATTGTTCCTAACAATGGTCGTGCGTACTATTGCCGTTGGATTAACTCATGGTGCCGATGCGGCTGCCAAAGAAGGTAAGTTCCGTACAATTGAAACGCTTCACTTGTTTGGTTTGCTATTGCAAGGATTGCGTATTGCTATTCCAGCCGCAATTTTGATTGCTGTGCCTGCCGCAGCCGTCAAAAGCGCTTTAACATCAATGCCTGAATGGCTAACTGGTGGTATGGCCATTGGTGGTGGTATGGTTGTTGCCGTCGGTTATGCTTTGGTAATTAACATGATGGCTACGCGTGAAGTTTGGCCATTCTTCGCTATTGGTTTCGCGTTGGCTGCGGTTAGTCAATTGACTTTGATTGCTCTTGGTGCCATTGGTGTTGCCATTGCCTTGATTTACATTAACCTATCAAAGATGGGTGGTAACGGTGGCGGTTCAAATGGCGGTGGTTCGAATGGTGGCGACCCAGTCGGCGACATTTTGAACGAGTACTAGAAAGGAGCAACATGATGGCTGCAGAAAAAATTGAATTAACGCAAAAAGATCGTTTGTCAGTTGCTTGGCGCTCACAGTTCTTGCAAGGTTCATGGAACTACGAACGTATGCAAAACGTTGGTTGGGCTTACGCCATGATTCCAGCGATTAAAAAATTATATAAGTCAAAAGAGGACCGTGCCAGCGCATTGAAGCGACACTTGGAATTCTTTAATACACATCCCTATGTTGCCTCACCAATCATTGGTGTGACATTGGCATTGGAAGAAGAACGTGCCAATGGTGCGCCAATTGATGATACTGCGATTCAAGGTGTTAAGGTTGGTATGATGGGACCTTTGGCCGGAATTGGTGATCCAGTCTTCTGGTTTACTGTACGACCAATCCTTGGTGCTTTAGGCGCTTCACTTGCTATGAGTGGTAATATTCTTGGTCCAATCTTGTTCTTCGTTTTGTGGAACGTCATTCGTATGGCATTCTTGTGGTATACGCAAGAATTCGGTTACAAAGCCGGAAGTGCTATTACACAAGATTTGTCTGGTGGTTTGTTGAAAGACATCACTAAGGGTGCTTCGATTCTTGGTATGTTCATCTTGGCTGTGTTGGTTGAGCGTTGGGTGTCAATTAAGTTTATCCTAGAATTGCCTGCTAAAAAGTTGGCCAAGGGCGCTTATATCAACTTCCCTAACGGACCAGTTTCTGGTGAGCAGTTGCAAAAGATTTTAGGTGAACAAGCATCAGGTTTGTCATTGACAAAGGTTGTGCCTAACACGTTGCAAGCCAATTTAGATAGTTTGATTCCTGGATTGATGGGATTGCTGTTGACATTCTTGGCAATGTGGTTGTTGAAGAAAAAGGTATCACCAATCGTGATGATCATTGGTATCTTTATCTTTGGTATCGCAATGCATGCCTTCCACATCATGTAAAAAATTTTGACAAAAAGTGCTCGCCTTATTGACGAGCACTTTTGTCAGTACATACGTTTAATGGAGTAGATTATGGTACAATCTTTAAACAAGACAGCAGAATTAACAACTCAGGGTATTTCTTATCTAGGTATGGGTGCAAAGTACGGACACTTTTTAATTGGCGATCAAGCTTTCGAATTTTTTAATGAAAATAATGTCGCTGATTACATTCAAATTCCGTGGGCCAATGTTAAGGCTGTTTATGCACAAGTCAGCAAGAAACACATAGGGCGTCGTTTCAGGGTAACCACTGACAGTGGAAATTTTGATTTTTCCGCAAAAGAATCTGGCAAAGTACTTAAAGTTATGCGAGAACATCTCGGAGATGAAAAAGTGTTGCGCCAACCGACGCTATGGCGTAGTGTGTTAGCACGATTTAAGAAACGAAAGGACGTTTGAGACGTCAGTAGGACACTAAATGAAGCAATTACAAAAAAGTCAAATTATACGATATTTTACGATCATTTTTGCCTTAGAAATTGTGGCTGTTAGCATTAACTTCTTTTATGCACCGGCAAAGGTCGCTGCAGGTGGCGCCACGGGTTTTGCCATTTTGGTCAATGAATTAACCGGCGTCGATCGTGCCATTACGGTATTAGTAGTTAATATGATCATGATTGTTTTGGCGGCAATCTTTTTGGATCGTGGTACCACGGCTCGTATTACGCTAGGTAGTTTTTTATTACCTGTTTTACTGAAAATTACACCTAGTTTTCAAATTCTAACAGATCGTACCTTAGCTGTTTTGGTTGGTGGCAGTATTTTTGCTGTTGGGGTCGCACTTTTGTATCGTATTGATGCTTCGAGTGGCGGTACAGCTGTTCCACCGATGATTTTAAAAAAATATTTTCGCATTACACCAGCCTTATCTCTACTAGCAATTGATACAGTAGTGTCATTAGGTAATTTAGTGACGCAAGGGCTTGAAGCGCTTATTTTAGCGTTGTTTTCATTGGTAATCACGGCGTTTGTGATGAATTATATTGAGACAGGTTTAGACCGACGCAAAATGGTTTATATTACGACTAATGAGCGAATTGACGAATTAAAACAGTATTTGCTAGATGGCGACAAGGGTTTTACGATTATGGATGTTAGAGGCGGTTACATGGGTGATGACCGAGAAATGTTGATGGTTGTCTTGGACAATCAAGAATACAATCATTTTCTACGAGGCATTCACGAGGTTGATCCCGAGGCTTTCACAATTGCGTATGACATTAGTGAAGCACATGGCGGCACATTTCTTTAAGGGCATGAATTAGCCATTCATGTCTTTTTTTTGTTTTTTTATGAATATGCTAAGATGTTTAATGAGGAAAAAATTATGAAACCCGAAATCACATTTTTGACTACTGACGACATTGCACAAGCAACAACGTTATATATTGACGTATTTTCGAAGGCACCTTGGTGTGAGCAGAATGACTATGACGATATTTTTCGCTATATCACACGTCTTTTACAAATGAATACTAATCGCTGCTATGTTTATAAAAAAGCTGACCATATCATAGCCATGGCACTGGGATATGTGAAACCGTGGCATTTGGGTATTGAATATCAGTTGGATAATTTTTTTGTTGATGCGAATTATCAAGGACAAGGTGTTGGAACTGAATTACTTGTTTCAATCAAAAATGATTTGATAAAAAATGATATACCTGCCATTATTTTAGAGACAGAAAGTCATACGCCGGCTGAAAAGTTTTATCGGCATAATGGTTTTGATGCGTTAGCGGCGCGACGGTCACTAACATTAACTTGTCAACTAATTTCATAACTGTTGACCATAAAATGACATTTTTATCTGTGATACTGCAATCTTAATGAAAAATGTGATAATATAAATTCACGTGTGAATTTTTTAATTTTGGGATCGAGGGTCATGATATGTCATCTTTTAAATGTATAATTTGTGGTATTATTAGTGCAACTTTATTTGGTATTAGTGGCATACTGGCTAGTATTTTATTTCGACAAGCGACGGTGGCACCAGAATGGCTAGTGGGCGTTAGAATGTTGTGTGCAGGTGCGATTTTACTTTGTGTGCTGACTTTCTTTACTAAAGAGGCTGTTTTTTCGGTTTGGCGGCATAAAAACACAGCATTTTTGATCATTTTGTTTGGTCTTTTTGGTGTTTTGCTGGCGCAATCAAGTTTCTTTTTGTCGGTTTATTATGGGGATGCAGCCACAGCAACAGTGTTGCAATCACTCGGGCCGGCGATCATTGTTGTGTTGATGAGTATATTTAGTAAACGGTGGCCATCGCGCGTTGAGTTTGTTGCGATTGTTTTGGCACTATTGGGTGTCTTCTTGTTAGTAACTAATGGTGACATTAACCATCTGAAAATCAATCCAAGAGCACTTTATTGGGGTATTATATCAGCGTTTGGTTTGGTAGGGTATACCTTGATCCCAAAACCGCTGTTACATCAAACCCCACCTTTAGTTATTGTGGGTTGGGGATTATTAATAGGTGGACTGGTCGCTAATTTCATACATCCAGTGTGGCATATTTCGAGGGCTGTTGACTTGCAAGATATCTGGATTGTTCTCGCAATTGTTTTATTTGGAACGTTGATACCGTATGCACTGTACGTCATGAGCCTAGCAGGTCTAAAACCATCATCTGCTAGTTTGTTGGGCACCATTGAACCGTTAGTCGCAACGACCTTGTCGGTGACATTACTAGGGACCCACTTGAGAGGTTTGCAGTTGATTGGCATCTTACTCATCTTGTCAACGATTTTGTTGATTAGTTTACCACTCAAAAAAATATTTACCAATAGAATCGTAACTCGTGGGTGATAAACAGACCGACGAGTTTTTTATTTAAAAATAGACGTTGAATTTTGATATTTTCAGTCAAAAAATGTTGACATTTGCAACCAGCGTGATATACTAATAGTTGTAGTTAGCACTCACGTATATAGAGTGCTAAAATGAAAAAATCTCGGAGGTATGAATCCATGTTGAAGCCATTAGGTGATCGTGTGATTATTGAAGTAACGGAAGCTGCAGAACAAACTGTCGGTGGGATTGTGTTGGCAAGTAATGCCAAAGACAAGCCTGTTACTGGTAAAGTTGTAGCTGCGGGAACGGGTTATGTCTTGAATGATGGCACAATTCGTGATTTGACAGTTAAAGTAGGCGATGAAGTCTTGTTCGATAAGTATGCAGGGCAAGAAGTGTCATTTGAAGGACAAGATTACTTGTCGCTTCATGAAAAAGACATTGTGGCAATCGTTGAATAATAATCAAATCAAAGGAGATAGTTAAATCATGGCTAAAGAATTAAAGTTTTCAGAAGACGCACGTTCTAAGATGAAGGCCGGCGTTGATAAGTTAGCTGATACAGTTAAAACAACAATTGGACCTAAAGGTCGCAATGTTGTCTTAGAGCAATCTTACGGTGCACCAACCATTACTAACGATGGTGTGACAATTGCTAAGGCAATCGAATTAGAAGATCACTTTGAAAATATGGGCGCTAAGTTAGTTGCTGAAGTTGCTTCAAAAACTAACGACATCGCCGGTGATGGTACAACAACAGCCACAGTTTTGACACAAGCTATTGTTGGCGAAGGTCTAAAAAACGTCACAGCTGGTGCTAACCCTGTTGGTATTCGTACTGGTATTGAAAAAGCAACAGCAGCAGCAGTTGCCAAGTTGCACGAAATGTCACACACGGTTAATACAAAAGATGAAATTGCCCAAATTGCGTCGATTTCAGCCGCTAATGAAGAAGTCGGTCATTTGATTGCTGAAGCAATGGACAAAGTTGGTAACGACGGTGTCATTACGATTGAAGAATCAAAGGGTATTGAAACAACCTTGGATGTTGTTGAAGGTATGCAATTCGATCGCGGCTACATGTCACAATATATGGTCACTGATAATGATAAGATGGAAGCCAACTTGGACAATCCATATATCTTGATTACTGACAAGAAGATTAGCAATATTCAAGACATTTTACCAGTTCTACAAAGTGTTGTGGAACAAGGTCGTGCGTTGTTGATCATTGCTGATGATATTACTGGTGAAGCATTGCCAACATTGGTTTTGAACAAGATGCGTGGTACATTCAACGTTGTAGCTGTAAAAGCACCTGGATTTGGTGACCGTCGTAAGGCGCAACTTGAAGATATTGCCATTTTGACTGGTGGTACAGTAATTACCGATGATCTTGGTCTAAACTTGAAAGATGTTACAATCGAACAACTCGGATCAGCTGCTAAGGTTAATGTTACTAAGGACAATACAACTATTGTTGAAGGTGCTGGTGATAAGCAAGCCACAGCAGAACGTGTAGCAACTTTGAAACAACAAATTTCAGAGACAACTTCTGACTTTGATCGTGAAAAGTTACAAGAACGTTTGGCAAAGTTAGCTGGTGGTGTTGCCGTCATTAATGTTGGTGCGGCCACAGAAACTGAATTGAAAGAACGTAAGTACCGTATTGAAGATGCTTTGAATGCGACACGTGCTGCCGTTGAAGAAGGTTTCGTTGCTGGTGGTGGTACGGCTTTGGTTAACGCCATTTCAGCTGTTGAGGCATTGTCTGAAACTGGTGATGTGCAAACTGGTATTAACACAGTGATTAAGGCGCTTGAATCACCAGTTCGCCAAATTGCTGAAAACGCTGGTTTGGAAGGCTCAGTGATCGTCAACAAGCTAAAGGATCAAAAAGAAGGCTTTGGCTACAATGCTGCTACTGACGAGTGGGTTGACATGATTGCTGCTGGTATCGTTGATCCAACCAAGGTAACGCGTTCAGCTTTGCAAAATGCCGCCTCAGTGTCAGCTTTGTTGCTAACAACTGAAGCAGTTGTTGCAGAACAACCTAAAGAAGAAGCACCTGCAATGCCACAAGGTGGTATGCCAGGAATGATGTAAGGACATATTTAAAAGCAACCCGTAATTGGGTTGCTTTTTTTATTTGAAAAAACTTGACAAGTGTATCTAATAGATATAATATAATGGAATGGATATATCTATTAGATACACAAGGGGTACTTTATGTATGAACTATATATTTTAGGTCAGTTGCTATTCACGGACCGCTCAGCATATAAATTACGTTTTGTCTTGGAAAATATTTTGGGCGCTCATCGAAAAGTTAGTTTTGGTGTTTTGTATCCCTTACTGGACAAGATGAAAGCTGCTGGAACAATTGTGATGACAGATGATCTTGATTGGCGTGGCAAGAAAAAAATACATGTCACGTCCGCTGGGAGAGCTCGTTTTGATGAATTAATGAAAGCGCCAGTACAACAAAATGCGCATTTAGACGATGTTTATTTATTTAAATTATCTGGCTTGGAATTGGTTGATGAACAATTGGCACATCAAATCATCAATGATTTTCGTTCGGAAAAATTAGCGCAACGTGATGGTTACAAGGAACATTTGGCTGATTTAGAAAGTCGACATGCAGGCGCCTCTTTTTTGCCCTCTGCGCGAAGATTGAATCAGTTGCAAATTGATTTAGCCAACACATATTTAGAATATGTCGACAAGATTGAAAGTGAGTTAGAATAATGCAAAATTCAGGACACGAAAAAACAAACCCTAAGCGCTGGTTAGCGTTAATTGCAATTTCACTTGGGGTGTTTATGGCTTTGATTGACACGACAGTTGTCAATGTTGCTTTACCTAGCATTCAAACGAGTTTGAATGCATCATATTCCGATTTACAATGGGTCATTTCCTCTTATACAATTGTTTTTTCAGTCTTGTTGTTAATTTGGGCAAAACTGGGTGATTTATACGGTCGCAAATTGATGTTTATGATTGGACTAGTTATCTTCACGATTGGTTCTGGGCTTGATGCTGCATCAACGACCATTGGCATGTTACATATTTTCCGTGCAATCCAAGCTATTGGTGGATCTGCACTCATGTCACTATCATTTGCTTTAATTGGCACAAGTTTTGATGGCAAAGAGCGTGGTATTGCTTTGGGCATTTTGAGCTCAATTATTGGTCTTTCAACTGCTTCGGGTCCACTGTTAGGTGGTTGGCTTGTTGATGCGTTTTCATGGCAATCTATTTTCACAATTAATTTGCCTGTTGGCGTCGTAACATTGATTTTGGCATGGCTTTTCATTTCTAACAAACAGGTCCATCATGCTAGTGGCCGAGTCGATTTTTTGGGTATGCTGTTATCTGCTGGGACAATTTTTTCTTTGGTTTTTGGCTTGGTTCAAAAGGAAATGCACACTAATTGGGGTTGGGGTAATCTTCAAGTTGCTGGCTACTTGGTAGCAGCTGTTGTCCTGTTTGCATTGTTCATTTGGCGACAAAAGACTGCTAAAAATCCCATGATGGATTTGAGCATGTTCAAATCTTCCTCATTTACAGGTGCGGTCATTATTGCCTTTTTCTTGGGTGCTGGTTTGTATGGCTTTTTTGCTTATCTATCTACCTTTATGCAAAACTATGTCGGCTATACAGCTTGGCAAACTGGGTTGCGTCAAGCAACTATATCAGGTTTCTCACTGATTTTAGGACCAATCGCTGGTATGTTGACAAATCGTTTACGACATGGCTATATGCTGGCATTTTCAGCATTTTTTATAGGAATTGGTTTGTTTACCTTGAGCGCATTGACGAGTGAGACAGCAACATTTGCTGATTTCTGGCCTGCATTTATTATTATTGGTATCGGAGGTGGCTCGATAAATCCGCCAATGACAACAGCGGCGATGTCGTCGGTCCAACCTTATCAAATGGGAATGGCTTCGGGCATGATTTCGACTTTCATGCAAGTTGGGGTTAGTTTTGGTGTGGTGTTTCAAGGATTGCGATTGGCCGATGGCTATCAAACAGGTTTGACGCACCATTTTGTCACTTTGAGTCATGTACCGAATGCTATCATCACGGCATTACACAAAGTCTTGGTTGAGGCAGGACCGTTTTCTGGTCATGCAATTATTACTAGCAAGCGTGTTATAGCTACACCTTATGCTCATGAGTTAGAATTAGCTGTTCGACAAGCATTTGATTATGGTTTTATCAATGTTACACGTTTGGATGCGATTCTGTTGATTATTGGTGGTGTTCTCGCTGCAATTTTGATCAAAACAGGTGGCAATAATCCTTCATAATGGTACAAAATAAAAACACGGCATACCGGATGATGAACACCCGATATGTCGCGTTTTTATTTATGTTAAAGATTGAAAAATTGTCATCAAAGTGACCCAAAACGGTTAGTTGAAAACAACAGTATGTTTCTGTTTAATATTGGCATTAAAGGTATCCAAAACGTTGATAATTGCTCTTAATGATGTGATTCACAGCCCTTAAAAAAGAGTGATCAGGATTTTCTGTGATAAGCAATAAGGACTGCAACTTAACCATGAACAATGAAACATTACCATAAGCATCAAATTCATCTGCATTAATATGGTTTAGGTCTGTTAGCCATTCTGTCAACTCTTCATCAGTTATCAATTTGGTATGACTCAAATGCTGAACGGGTATGACCAAACGCCCAGGTTCATCGGCTGTGAACAAAAATGGACGATGCAATACATTTTTAATTGCAGTCAAGAATGCAATAATATCTTGGTGATTTAATGATTGAAAATTAATGATTTCCTCAATCAAATCAGCGCTGTGTGCAATACCATGAGCCCAGCCGTGTAAAGTCAAACCTCTGAAATCATTTTCTAATTGCAAATAAGAAATGGTTTGCTTAATAAGTTCACGTTCTTGTTGTTGCGACAAAAATGGCGAGTTATTGTGGTGATAAGCTAACGCTGCCAAAAAGAGTGCCGTAAAACTTCTTTTGAAAATGGACTCATCGTCCTGATAATTATCAATGTTGGTGAGTAAAAATCGGTTACGCAACAAACGTTGTGTTACTTCTTGCTGTTGCTTTAATGTTAAGTTGCCAGTTGTCACTGCCTCTGCAAATAGATTGTAATTTAACGTGTCTCGGAGTTCTGAATCTAGTGAGCCAATATTTGTAATCATCTGATCTAACAAATCGTCTGGAATAGATTGACCTTCAGACTGACTTAGTCGTTCCAATTTTTCTTTTAGCGACATGCCAAATGTTCACTCCTTAATCCAAATATTAAGCCAATGCACCCATTGGGTCCCAAGGGGCGAGCAATTTTGGCGTAGCGTTATCATAAATATCGACTAAGTCAGCGCCGAGAAATTCTTTTTTAACCACAACTTGATAGGCATACTCACTCATCCATTCGTCAGACATGGTGAAATATCCTTTTTTACCGGCTTTTTCACCCCATGAATTTTCGACTTTCCACTTGGTTGGTTGACCATTTTCGTCAAAATCAACACCGGTCAATACCATAGCATGTGTCATTAAACTTTCGCCATAGTCAAGGCGTTGGGCCTTTGTCATTGTTGAATCAATGTCAAATAGTGAATCAGTTGCAAAGACGCCGTCCGCCATCAGACCATTGTCGCGATCTACTTGAGGTCCCATATCAACACCAAACCAGACGCTTTGACCTGCTTTCAATTGTGCAATAGCAAGTGATTTCATTTTATCAATAGTCACGTTGAGGTGCTTAACTTCTCGTCCACCGACAACGTTGCCAAGCATATCAACATTATAAGTGGCATTAAATGGCTTGTCATCAGTAGGCGCATTAATAATTGAAACGTAATTGCTCAAATCCCAACCAACAAATTTGTCGAAATAGGTTTGAGGTGTCAAATCACGCTCAATGTGGAAGTTCTGTGATTCATCACGATACTCAAAGTCAAATTTAACTGGTGGTTCACCAAATGTAATTGACAAGACGCGGTAGACATTAGCCAACATTTTCTGACGTGTATTTGTAATTTCTTGCTCACCGGCGTGATTAGCTACTAGTTCCCGCAAAATAACAGCATCGTGGCGCAAAAGTGTGTTGAATGTCGTATTAAACTCTTTTGACGCAGAAGAGGCTTGTGACTCTGGATAAGCTGATTGTGGTACAACACCATACTTGTCGATGATAGCAACAATCATATCCCATTGACCGCCATCTTGTTGTGGCGTTGCTAATAAGAAGGCGACGCGACGTGAATCCAGTGGTTCATTGGCAGTGTTTAAAATATTTTCATAAAAGTAATTAGCTTTTTCAAATTTATCCCAGAAAAAAGTGTAACTTTGGGATAATTGGAACTCGTCGCTGAGATGAAACATATCTTTCATGTCATGACGCATGGTATTCAAAGCAGCAAACATCCAGCAACGACCAGATTGTTTTTGATTAGCGACTTTGCCTGTATCGAGGTCAATGGCAAAGGTTGGCACGTTGGCATTAACAACCTCTTGATTGTAACTTGCATTGTTAATACCATTTTTGGTGACGGCACGGCGAACAACTGCATTTTGTGATGTTGCTGTTCCTTCACGGAATTGTGCAATTGATTGCGTTGTAATTTCTGAAGACATAATGAACTCCTTTTTAATAATAAGTCCAATATAGCGCTTTTTAAGATGTGCTTCAAGAGACGATGTCAGCAATTTGTTGTGTGGTATGATAATTACCGAGGTAATATACGATGACTTTTTATTCTGCCAAGTATTTGGTACAACAAACTAACATTAATGATACAATCGGCATTTATTTGATGGTGATTGCTTTTGTGTTCATGGCTGTTGGTGCAGTGGCGTTTTTGCGTAATCGTATGCAAACACGTTATCGTGATTTAAGTATTATTGCGTTGCTATTATTTCTTTTTTTGGCGGGTGCTCGTTATACGGACTATCAGCAAGCCAAATCACGTGATGATCAACAAACCCAAATGGCTTCATTTGTCAGTGAATTTGCGACGACACAGGGTGTTGCGAAAGATAAGATATTTTTTAACACGCAAGCTGTCAGTGATGGCATGATTGTTAAAATGTCTAAAAAATATTATCGTGTCACTATTAGTGCAGATCAGCAATCCTATAGTTTAACGCGTGCTTATCTAGTTAATCCGGAAGTGAAGGTTGTCAAATGAGTATTTATTTACCAATTTTAACGAAACTTGCTATTGGTCTATTTGCCTTAATCGTGCAAATCAATATTATGGGCAAAGGCAATTTGGCACCAACTAATGCACTGGATCAAGTACAAAACTATGTTTTAGGTGGCATTATTGGTGCCGTCATTTACTCTGATACTATCACTGTTTTTCAATTCACTATTGTGCTGATCATTTGGACAATGTTGGTGATGACGGTTAAATTCATGAAAGAACATAATCACTTCGTCAAACTCCTTATTGACGGACAACCAAAAGTAGTGGTTGAGCGTGGTGAAGTAGCTATTAAAAATGTGTTGCGTGCTGGCTTATCAGCAAATGATTTAATGTTTAAATTACGCGCACAGAGTGTTTACGATTTGTCAAAAGTCAAGCGTGCCGTTCTTGAGCAGAATGGTCAACTAACAGTGATTCTTGAAGGTGAAGAAAATATGAAGTATCCCATCATTTTTGACGGCCAAATTAACGCTGATTTGCTTGATTTGATTGGTCGTGATTCAGAATGGTTGGTAGACGAGGTCAAGCGACAAGGATATGAGCAAGTCAGTGATATTTTTGTTGGCGAGTATCTTGACGGACAGGTACGTTTAACACCATACGAACGTCATTAAGGTGTAAACGCTTGCATTTTAGGCTAAAAAGTATCATGATTAGCTTAGAAGAAGGTGTAACAAATGACAAAACAAGTAGGATTAACGGATAAGCAACAACTGACGGCACTGACGCATGCTGCGGAAAGTGCCCAATTACCCTTTCTAGCTGAAAGTCAAGATGAGCTAAGAGTTTGGATTGACCATGACGAGAATATTTTTGTCGCTATCAAAGGCGGACCAACAGGGTTTCAGGCAGATCTTTTATTTGGTGATGTTGGTATTATGATTCTAAAGAAAAATCTAGAATTACCCACGGAAACTGACTTGTTAGCCTTTATGTCACTGATTACTAATGAGGATGTACAAGATTTTCTCTTAGGGTATGTTTTGGAAGCGCCTAAGAAAGGACGAGACGCTTATTTTCAAGCCTTAGATCAGCAATTTGATGATTTTGTCGCGACACTTTAATTGTGTCGCGTTTTTATTTTCTGATACAATGAATATCAGAGGATTTTTGAAATGATGACACCAAAACAATTTTTAGATTTAGTTGAAATTCGCGTGGTGATTCCTAGCGTTGCGCCGCTTTTAGTCGGATTGGTGTACAGTCAATGGCAGTATAGCAGATTAAATTGGTTAAACGCTGCATTGTTGATTATTGCGACTGTCAGTGTGCATCTTGCGGTGAATACGTTCAATCGCTATGAAGATAATAAGCGACAAAAAGCAAACGATTTTTTGAGAGAACAAGCTGCTGGTGAGGTGATTACTGATAAACAAGTTTTACACGTCGCCATGTGGTTGGCGTTAATTGCTGTTTTAGCGGGCATTACAGTGGCGTTGTTGACTGACTATGTGACATGGATTATTGGTATTTTGAGTTTTGTGATTGGTTATTTGTACTCTGCCGGTCCAAAGCCAATTACCAATACGCCGTTTGGTGAAATTGTCTCAGGTATTACAATGGGCTACTTTATATTTGTGGCACAAGTGTACGTCAACACGAGAATGACACCAACGGTGAGTGTCTTGTTTCAATGGTTTATTGTCAGTTTCCCGTTGGTGATATTTATTGCAGAAATTATGTTTGCGAATAATATTGCCGATCATGATGAGGATGAAAGCAATAATCGACATACATTGGTCCATTATATGGGGATTGCGTCGGCTAAGCGCATGTATGTTTTTTTTGCCATTTTGGCGTTTGTTGAATTGCTGATTGCTACAAGTGTGGGCTGGTTGCCAATTACAACATACGCTATGATTGCACTGTTACCAATTGTCTTAAAAAATGCCAAGGGCTTTGTAGACCGCCCAATCAAAAGAGAGACATTTGTTTTGGCCATTAAAAATTTGGTTGTTGTGATGTTGGGGATGACCGTTGTGATTATGGCTGGTATATGGTTATAAAAAACCTGTGATGTTTAACGTGGATTTAAAAAGTTAGCGTAACTTTTTAAATCCGCATTGTATGTCACAGATTTTTTATTTGAAGCGATTTAAATTTTCGACACTATCAACAGTGTATTGTTTTTTTTCTAAATGTTTGATAAGCTTGTCTAACTGTTCACTTTCTGCCTGTAGGGGTAATGTGAAAAGAACGGTCAACGGTTCACCTTCAGAGCGAATCGTTAATAAAGATTCGACGTTTGAGTAACGAGTGATAATCTTAGATATTTTACTTAGATCACCCTGCTTATTATGTGTTGCCACAGCGATAGCAACACCGCCAGAGCGAACGGACCAACTTTGAGATAATAAATCCATTAAAGCATCATGTGTGAAAATGCCATAAAATTGATGATTTTCATCTAAAACAGCTATAAAAGGTAAATCGCGAATGGCAAAGAAAACTTCGTAGAATTTGCTTGTGGTATAAATAAATTTAGTTGAGTTGCGCATAATAGCCGTTGCTGGCAAACTCATATCACCGCCTTTGGCAATGTGCTCAAAGACGTGTTGTTTATAAATGTTCCCACGAAAAAGACGTCCAGACTCATCTAATATAGGCATGGTGCGAGTGTGAGCGTTGTCTGGATTATCGAAAATATCATAAACTTCTTGAATTGTCGTATTTTCGGTCACAGTGGTCAATTGTGATTTTGGGATAACTAAAGATTTTTGAAACATATTCGTGTCCTAATCTAATTTTTTTATCATGAAACCGCCATACAATATGATAACACAAAATCACGCTGCGCGCGTGGTATACTGGAAGAAGTGAAATTATAGAAAGAAATAGTCATTATGAAATTTATTTTTGGGTTAGGAAACATTGGTGAAAAGTACGATCAGACGCGTCATAACATTGGATTCATGGCAATTGATGCTTTTGCGGCTGCTCACAATGCAACTTTTTCACCAACAAAGCAGTTTGCATTAACCGCTAAAATTCAAGTTGACGGCGTACCAGTTATGCTGGTCAAGCCGACCACTTATATGAATGATTCAGGTAAAGCGGTTCGGGCAATTTTAGATTACTATGATGGTGATGTGACTGATATCATGGTGTTAGCTGATGACATGGATATGCCCTTTGGCAAATTACGTTTTCGTGCGAAAGGATCAGCCGGTGGACACAATGGACTCAAAAGTATTATGGCGCACACAGATTCACAAACATTTTTGCGCTTGAAGTTTGGACTGGGACACCCGGAACATGAAAAACAAGTGGTGATTAACTATGTTTTGGGTCATTTTTCAAAAGCAGAGTCAGAAATCGTCGAGACAATGCTTGCACGCAGCACGCAGGCCATTTCTGATTGGATCAACGGGGCAACAATCGCCGAGTTAAGCAATCAATATAACGGGTAAATGAGTTTAGTTAAATATTTAAGTCAAACAGATACAATTCAAACAATTGTCAAACAAGCAACTGGTGCCGCAACACAGTTGCTTTTAGGCGTGAATGGCACAGTAAAGGCAGCAAGCATTGCCGCTATTTTTAATGCTAATCCCCGTCAAATTCTGGTCATTGCTGACACACAAACACACGCGGAACAACTTTATTTTGACGTTGCTGCATTAGTTGATGATGTATACCAATTTCCAGCTGAAGAATCAGTGGCAACAGAGATGGCGATTAGTTCATCAGAATTACGCTTACAGCGTTTACAAACACTTATGGCGCTCGTGACTGGTCAACCTATGATCGTTGTGACTAATTTGGCGGGTGCAGAGCGTCTACTACCTGATATGGCAACCGTGACAGCTGCTCGCTTGACGATTCGCGTTGGTGAGACCTATGAATTTTCAGAAATCAAGAACACGTTGATGATGATGGGTTATTCACCAGTCAAGCTCGTACAAACACCCGGTGAGTTCGCGCAACGTGGTTCAATTATTGACATTTATCCGCTAACAGCCAACGATCCGATTCGTTTGGATTTTTTTGACGATGAATTAGATCAATTAAAACAATTTGATGTTACAAGCCAAAAAAGCATCGCTAGTTTAGAAGCAGTAACAATTGATCCAGCAACTGACTTTGTTGTGTCAGAGTCACAATACGATCAGGCTAAATTAGCCATTGAAACCGCGTTTAGTGATAATCGTACCCGCCTAAACGGGGCTGCAAAAAAACATGCTACTGACGGTTTTGCTTTAACACAACATGTTCTAAACGCCCATGAACGTGGACCGGAATTGTTGCCTTATATGCAATATTTTTTCAACGGACAAACAACCTTACTCGATTATTTTCGTGATGACGCTTTGATAGTGATTGATGAGTACACGCGTCTCACCGAAACAAGATTACAGCAATTAACCCGTGACCAAGAATGGATTGACAAACAAATTGAAAGCTTTCAATTATTGCCACACCAAACATGGCGTGTTAACATTGCTGATCAAATTGCGCATAATCAACGCACCAGTTTATATTTGGCCAACTTTCAACGTGGTTTGAATCGTATTAAATTTGATGCAATGGTTGAAATAACAACGCGACCAGCGAACCAATATTATGGCCAAATCAACGCCCTCAAGAATGATTTAACATACGCACAAGAAGCTGGGACGACAGTCATTTTGATGATTGATGATGCCAAGCAGCGTCATGATTTTGCGTCGTCACTTGTTGATTTTAAAATACCAATTACTGAAACAACCGAAGTCTTACCTAATCAAGTTCAGATTATGTCTGGCGCGTTGACAGCGGGATTTGAGTGGCCACAGTTGCATTTGACAGTATTCACGCAACGAGAATTATTTGCACAAACGCACAAAACAGCACCACGTACGCGAAAGATTGCTAACGCAGAGCGTTTGAAATCGTATAATGAGTTGAACGTTGGTGATTATGTCGTTCACATTAATCATGGTATTGGACGTTACGAAGGCCTTCAAACCATTGAAGCAGATGGTGGCAAGCAAGATTATCTATCAATTGCTTATCAACAAAACGCTAAGATTTTCATTCCAGTGACGCAACTGAATTTAATTCAGAAATATATTGGTGCGTCAGATGCTGCTAAGGCACCAAAGCTGAATAAGTTAGGTGGTAGTGAATGGGCTAAAACCAAACGACAAGTTGCGGCAAAGATAGAAGATATTGCGGATGATTTGCTTGAATTATATGCCAAGCGTGAAGCACAACAAGGGTTTGCTTTTCCACCAGACGATACCGCGCAATTGAAGTTTGATACAGCCTTTCGCTATCCTGAAACCCCAGACCAAATTCGCAGTATCGAAGAAATTAAAGTTGATATGCAAAAAATCAGACCAATGGATCGCTTATTGGTTGGGGATGTCGGCTTTGGTAAGACGGAAGTTGCCTTACGTGCAGTGTTTAAAGCGGCTCATGCTGGAAAACAAGTTGCCTTTTTAGCACCAACAACGATTTTGGTACAACAACATTATGAAACAATGAAAGCGCGGTTTGACGATTTTCCAGAAATCAGAATTGGCGTATTGAGTCGCTTTCAGACACCATCTCAAAACAAAGCGGTGATTAGCCAACTCAAGGCACATGAATTAGATGTTGTGGTTGGCACGCATCGTTTGTTAAGTCAAGATGTTAACTTTGCTGACTTAGGGTTGTTGATTATTGATGAAGAACAACGTTTTGGCGTCAAACATAAAGAACGCCTCAAGCAGTTGCGCACTAGCGTTGATGTGTTGACATTGACAGCGACGCCAATTCCGAGAACATTGAATATGGCAATGGTCGGAGCACGTGATTTGTCAGTCATTGAGACACCACCAGCCAACCGTTATCCCATTCAGACTTATGTCATGGAAGCTGATTGGACTGTGGTACGTGATGCCATTGAAAAAGAAATTGCACGTGATGGACAAGTCTTCTATTTACACAACCGTGTGATGGATTTAGATCGTGTTGTGAGTCAAATCGAAGATATTGTGCCAAGTGCCAGAGTGGCAGCAATTCATGGCCAAATGTCTGAGACACAGTTAGAAAGTATTTTATATGATTTCTTGAATGGTGAATATGATGTTTTGGTGACAACAACAATTATCGAAACTGGTGTGGATATTCCTAACGCTAATACCTTAATTGTGGAAAATGCTGATCACATGGGATTGTCACAATTGTATCAATTGCGTGGTCGGGTTGGAAGATCAACACGACTAGCTTATGCATATTTCACTTATCCATTTACTAGAACACCTTCTGAAGAAGCTGAAAAACGATTGGAAGCAATTCGCGACTTTACTGAATTGGGCTCTGGTTTTAAAATTGCAATGCGTGATTTGAGTATTCGTGGTGCGGGTGATTTGTTAGGGAAGCAACAACATGGCTTTATTGACTCTGTGGGTTATGATATGTATACACAGATGTTGAAAGACACTGTTGCTCAAAAGCAAGGGCAGGCTGTTACTTCAGATCAACCAGAAACAGATGCTGAGCTGATTTTAGGAGTTCTAGCTTATCTACCAGACGATTATGTCAGTGATAATGCGCAAAAAATTGAACTTTATACACGAGTACGGCAAGCAAAGACAGACGATGTGTTTGAAGATATTGAAGCGGACATGTTGGATCGATTTGGCGAAATGCCGGATGAAGTGGCGCGCTTATTGTTGGTCGGTCGGATTAAACAATTGGCTGATCAAGCGCAAATTGTCAATATACGGCGTCAACGTAAACAGTTAGCCATTACATTTAATGCACAAGCCACGGCAAAGTTATCAGGTGAGACAATTTTTGAAGCGCTCATAGATGTGCCACTGAAAGCAGCGGTACGAACAGAATCAGGTGACTTGCAGGTAATATTGACCGTCAATGATGTTGCTGAAAGCAGTATATGGCTCAATATTTTGAGAGATTTCCTATTAGTCGTGATTGAAAAAGAACAAACTGAACTAGAAAAGGAGTAACTTATGCGTTTAGATAAATACCTTAAAATTTCTCGCTTAATTAAGCGGCGTACCGTTGCAAAAGAAATTGCCGATCAGGGACGTATTTCAATTAATGGTAAGGTGGCAAAGTCTTCAACAGATGTTGCTACAAACGATGAACTTGAAATTCGTTTTGGTAACAAAACGGTGACGGTTAAAGTGGTTAAGATTGTGGAAACGACCAAAAAAGAAGAATCTGCTGATATGTACGAGGTTTTGCGTGAAACGTATGCGCAAGACTTCCGAGAAGTTGGTGACGAAAAGTAAGCATAATTATTAAACAAGTCTAAAGATTGTTGAAAAGTGTTAAAGAACGTGCGACACTTGTTATAGGTAAAATTCACATGGCGGTTTATAGACAAAAAAAACAATCAAATATTACGCCACTTAATCCAGCAATTGCACGTGAAATTCAAAATTCTGAATTAGCAAATGCACAGGCAGCGAAGCATTATCGTAGAGCCCATGCGCGTCGCGAGAAAAACATTTTATTGATTGGCGCGCTAGTGGCGACTATTTTTGCCGTGCAATTATTGATTGGTCAGGTAAAACTACATGCGGCTAATCAGCAGCTGACCAAAACTCAGGATCGCTTGGAACACGTTCAAAAAACAAATACGCAGTTAGCGACAAATGTTAAGCGTCTTAAAAACCCTACTTATTTGCAACAATTACTACGCGATAAGTATGGTTACTCAAAACCCGGCGAAATCATTTATAACTTACCTGCAGATAATAACTAGGAGAAGCACCCGAAGGGGTGCCTTTTTCATAATAATGGAAAAAATTAAACAAGCAATTAAACAAAAGTCGTGGCCAGCAACGGTTATTGTGGCTGTTTCTGGTGGCGTGGACTCTGTTGTGTTACTCCACGCACTAGCGCAAATGCCAATCCGGATTGTCGTCGCGCACGTCAACTATCATTTACGCCCAGAAAGCGATGCAGATGCGTCTTTTGTGGCCAAACTAGCCCAAAAAATGAATGTCATTTTTGAACAGCGTGACTGGCAAAACAGACCTAATCATGCCATTGAAAAAGAAGCTCGAATTTTTCGCTATGATTTTTTTAATGCGTTAGCAGATCGGTATCAAACGGACACCATCGTCGTGGCGCATCATGCTAATGACCAGGCAGAAACAGTTTTATTGAAAATGATTAGAGGTGGTCAATTACGTCAGATGGCGGGCATGATGACTAAAACGAACCGTATTATTCGTCCTTTTTTGACGTTGACTAAACAAGAATTAATTGCCTATGCTCATCGTAATCAGTTGAAATGGCGAGAAGATAGTACTAACTCAGATCCAAATTATACGCCAAGAAACTTATTGCGTAATGATGTGCTGCCAAAACTCACAACCATTAATGCGCAAGCTGTTCGACATATTAATGACATGGCGCAACAAATTCAAAATCAAGAACGCTTAATTGACGAACAAGCTGCCATTTATGCGCAAAATATCGCGTCTTGGCATACGATTCCACAGGCATGGCAGGCACCTACATTAAAATATTGGTTGCAAGCACAACAAATATTTAATATTAAAGAGAGCCAAATTTTGCAAGCGCTTCAACTTTTCAATAATGATTCAAAGCCAAATGGTCGTATTACTTTGAATCAAGGTGTGCAACTAGTCAAAAGCTATAATCAACTTGGACTACAAAAAGAGCAAAATAGGGACCAAGTTTTGTCGCCAGTTATGTTAAAATTGAATCAACGGTATTTTTTGGCAAATAAGTCATGGTTATGGACTGATCACGAGCCAATTCTTGACGATTCCGCTGTTGCATTTGCAATCGGTTCTGAAAAGGCAGTGCTTTGCTTGCGTTTGGCTAACGCTAGTGATAAAATTGCTCTCATAAACGGCCATAAAAAGTTGAGACGACTAGCAATTGATGAAAAACTAACGTTACAAGAACGTGAAACAATGTTAGTGCTTACAACGGCGGATGATTGTATTGTCGCAGTGCAGGTACGCAACAATGAATGGCGTGTCAGTGCAGAATATACTGTTAAACAAAATACGCGGCCAAACTGGCTTGTATGGCGAATTGAGGAAACATAAGTGGATAACGATATAGAAGAAGTCTTGTACGATCAGGCAAGCATTCAGCAAGCAGCGCAGCGTTTGGGTAAGCAAATTACTGAAGACTACGCGGGCGAGCGTCCCTTGTTCTTGTCAGTCTTAAAAGGTGCATACCTTTGGACGGCTGATTTGATCCGTGAGGTTGATTTATACGCGGAATTAGAATTTATTAAAATTTCTAGTTATCACGGCGGCGTTGCAAGTACTGATGAAATCACATTGGTGACAGACATTCGGTCTGACGTCCAAAATCGTGATGTGATTATTTTAGAAGATATTGTCGATACTGGTCAATCCTTGCTGTTTATGAAAGAATTACTGGCTAAACGGGGTGCACGATCAATTAAAGTCGCGACTTTATTGGACAAAAAAGAGGGACGTAAGGTGGAAGTAACTGCTGACTATATTGGCTTTGATGTTCGTAATCAATTTGTGGTCGGATATGGTCTAGATTACAAAGACTTTTATCGGAACTTACCGTACGTTGGTATTTTGAAAAAAGAAGTGTACACCAAATAGAAATTGAGGAATTACGATGAAAAATAACAAAGGCGGTTTCTTTCGAAATAGTATTTTCTACGTCTTTATCTTTCTTGTTGTTGTTGGCATGTTTTATGGCTTGTTCGGTAACGATAAGTCAACGACTAAAACCTTAACATCAAGTGAATTTATTAAGGCGCTGAATGACAAAGAAATCAAGTCAATTACAGTGCAACCTGGTAACAGTATTTATAATATTACTGGTACTTATAAAAAAGCACAAACTGCTTCTAAAGATAGCGGTATTAGCTTCTTACAGCCAACGCAAAAGGTGACAAAATTCACGTCAACTTTGCTGCCTAACGATGCCTCACTAAAGGAAGTTACGCAAGCTGCAAGCAAGACGAAGACTGAATTAGTTACAAAACAGGCTGAAAATTCTGGTTTTTGGCTAAACTTGTTGGTATCACTCATTCCAGTTTTGCTAATTGTGGCTGTCTTCTATGTCATGATGAATCAAGCTGGTGGTGGTAAAGGCGGTCAAGGCGGTATGATGAGCTTTGGCAAGTCAAAGGCTAAGCCATCAGATCCCAAAGATAATAAAGTTCGGTTCGCCGATGTCGCTGGTGCAGAAGAAGAAAAGCAAGAACTGGTTGAAGTTGTTGAATTCTTAAAATCACCAAAGAAATTTGTGAGTTTAGGGGCTCGTATACCAAAGGGTGTTCTTTTGGAAGGACCTCCGGGAACTGGTAAGACATTACTGGCAAAGGCTGTCGCTGGTGAAGCCAGTGTACCATTCTTCTCAATGTCTGGTTCTGACTTCGTGGAAATGTTTGTTGGTGTGGGTGCTTCACGTGTTCGTGACTTGTTTGAAAACGCTAAGAAGTCAGCCCCAGCAATTATTTTTATTGATGAAATTGATGCTGTTGGTCGTCGCCGTGGTACCGGAATGGGTGGCGGTAACGATGAGCGCGAGCAAACTCTGAACCAAATTTTGATTGAAATGGATGGTTTTGAAGGTTCAGAAGGGGTTATTATTTTGGCTTCTACCAACCGTTCAGATGTATTGGATCCGGCTTTGCTTCGTTCTGGCCGATTTGATCGTAAGATTTTGGTTGGTGCACCAGATGTTAAAGGACGTGAAGCAATTTTGAATGTTCACGCCAAAAATAAGCCATTGGCTGACAACGTTGATTTGAAAGCGATTGCGCAACAGACACCAGGATATGTTGGTGCTGACTTAGAAAACTTGTTGAACGAAGCAGCGTTGTTAGCAGCTCGTCGCAATAAGAAAAAGGTTGATGCTGCTGATATTGATGAAGCGGAAGATCGTATTTTCCAAGGTCCTGCGAAAACAAATCGTGGTATGTCAGAATCAGAACGACGTACAACCGCTTATCACGAAGCGGGGCATGCGTTGGTTGGGTTGGTCCGTTCAGAAGCTTCAGTTGTTCGTAAGGTAACAATCGTCCCACGTGGTCGCATTGGTGGTTATGCCCTAATGACGCCCAAAAACGATCGTTACAACTTGAAGTATTCTGAAGCTAAGGAACAATTAGCTGGTTTGATGGGTGGTCGTGCCGCCGAAATCTTCATGTTTAATGAAGCAAGTTCTGGTGCTTCCAACGATTTCCAGCAAGCAACAGGATTGGCACGTCAAATGGTAACTGCTTTTGGTATGTCAGATAAGTTGGGTATGGTACAACTTGAAGGTAATGCCAGTGTTGGTTATGCTGATCAAGGTGGCAATCGCGCATATTCTGAAGAAACTGCACGTCTGATTGATGAAGAAGTTCGTCGTTTGGCACAAGAGGCTTTCAACGATGCGTTAACGATTTTGCAAGAGCACAAAGATAAGTTGACAGCTATTGCTGAAGCTTTGCTTGAAGTTGAAACGTTGGACGAAAGACAAATTAAAGACATTTATGAAACGGGTGAATTTACACGTAAAGATGTCCAAGATGATGATCAATTGGCAACTGCTAAGTCGTTTGAAGAAGCTAAGGCAGCAGCTGATGCAAAAGATTCTCAAGCTGAAGAAAAATATGAACATCCAGATAGTGAGTCAAAAGATGATGATACAACTTCCGATTCAGAAGTTGTTGAAGCACCTGATGATGCACCAACTGATGACAATCATGATAAAAATTAGTAAAATAAAAGTTGACCGTCAGGTCGACTTTTTTATTTGAAGTTAAGGAAAATGATTAAATGGCTGATCAGTTTATTAAGGCAATTACAAAAAATAATGACTTTCGTGCATTTGCTGTGAATGGGACAAATTTAGTTCGAGAAGCAGCACAAACTCATGATACATCGCGTATCGCTTCGGTTGTTTTGGGTCGTGGTTTATTAGCGTCGACGTTGATGGCACAGGCTGTTTTAAAAGGGGAAGAACGTCTCTCAATTCAGCTTAATGGGCGTGGACCAATTGGCAACGTTGTGGTAGAAGCGGACGCTAAAGGCAGTGTACGCGGGTATGTGACCAATCCGCAACTAGACGTGGTATTGAATGATGCCGGACAATTGGATGTTGCGCAAGCGGTTGGACACAATGGGGTTTTGCAAGTTACCAAATTTGCACCATACGCCAATCCCTATATTGGACAAAGTCAATTGGTGAGCGGTGAAATTGGTGATGATTTTACTTACTATTTGGCACAGTCTGAACAAATTCCATCGGCAATTGGTGTTTCGGTTTATATGAACGAGGATGATACAGTTGGTGTGGCAGGTGGATTCTTAGTACAAGCATTACCAGGCGCCACCGATGCATCAATTGATCAACTTGAGAAAGCACTGGCTAACATGCGACCGCTGTCTGATATGCTGTCAGATGGGTACACCTCGCTAGACATCTTAGAAGAAATATTTGGAAAAGGTGAAGTTAATATTTTGCAAACAGCCGGTTTTGGTTTAGCAGCCGAGCCACCAAAATCTGCTTATGCTAAGATGTTAGCGACGTTACCGGCAGAAGAAATAAAAGCCATGATTGATGAAGATGATGGTGCAGAAGTTGTGGGTAAGTTTTCTGGCAAACGTTACTTTTTCACAGCAACAGAATTGCGAGAAATTTTGCAACATATTGAAGAAAACAACGCATAATTTTGAGATTATGCTGTTTTTTTGGTATGATATTTAATTAGTGGGAGTGCGTTCAAAAAGCGCTCATCAGGGAAGGATTTTATACGAATGGCTGAAGAAAAAGCCCTTAATGATCAAATGTTAGCCCGTCGTCAGAAGTTAGCGACTCTTGTTGATGATTTACATTTAGATCCATTTGGCAAACGATTCGAACGCTCAGCTAAAGCGCAAGAATTGCATGATTTGTACGATAATAGTACTTTAGAAGAACTTGAAGCAGGACAACATGAGGTGACGATTGCTGGCCGTATGGTGGCTAAGCGTGGTGCCGGTAAAGTTATTTTTGCGGACTTTCGCGACGTGTCAGGCAAAATCCAAGTTTATGCTAAGCGTGATGACTTAGGCGAAAATTACCCAATTATTAAGCGCGCTGACTTGGGCGATTTTCTTGGTATTAAGGGTATCATGATGAAGACGGAAGCCGGCGAATTAACGGTTTTGGCAACGCATTTGACACACTTGTCAAAAGCACTTCGTCCAATGCCTGATAAGTTCCATGGTATTTCAGATGTCGAAACACGCTACCGTAAGCGTTATTTGGATTTGATTGCTAATGAGGAATCATTCAAAAAGTTCCAGCAACGGTCACATATTATATCAGCCATTCGCGCTTACATGGACAAAAATGAGTTCTTGGAAGTTGAAACACCCATTCTACAAACAGAAGCTGGTGGCGCTGCCGCTCGTCCATTTATCACACATCACAATGCTTTGAACATTGATATGTATATGCGTATTGCCACAGAACTTTATTTGAAACGTTTGGTTGTTGGTGGCATGGAACGTGTTTATGAAATCGGACGTATTTTCCGAAATGAAGGGATGGATCCTAAGCATAATCCTGAATTTACGACGATGGAATCGTATGCTTCTTATTGGGACTTCACTGATGTCATGAACGAAACCGAAGGTATTTTTAAGGCAGCGGCAGGTGTTGTTTCGGATGACCTAAAAATTACTTATCAAGGCACTGAAATTGATCTATCAAAGAATTTTGCCCGTGCACACATGATTGACTTGATTAAAGATCGCACTGGTGTTGATTTTTGGCAAGATATGTCAGTTGAAGCGGCACAAAAGTTAGCAGATGAGCATCATGTCAAATACGAAAAGTATTGGGCAGTTGGTCACATCGTCAACGCATTCTTTGAGGAATTTGTTGAAGATACTTTGGTTCAACCTACATTTGTCTATGGTCATCCTGTTGAAGTCTCACCTTTAGCAAAACGTAACGCTGACGATTCACGTTTCACGGATCGTTTTGAGTTGTTTATCATGGGTGGTGAATATGCCAATGCCTTCACTGAATTAAATGATCCTATTGACCAACGGGCACGCTTTGAAGCACAGGCTGCCGAACGTGAAAATGGTAATGATGAGGCTGAGGGTATTGATGAAGACTTTATTGAGGCTTTGGAATACGGTATGCCACCAACCGGTGGATTAGGTGTTGGTATTGACCGTTTGATTATGTTACTGACTGATTCTGACACAATTCGTGATGTGGTTTTGTTCCCAACGATGCGTCCAGAATAAATGAATCATTCGATTTATTAGAAAACTATTGACAAATTGCTGCACAATTAGTTATAATTATTAAGTTGTGTCAGCAATGTTATTCCGACTTAGCTCAGTTGGTAGAGCACCTGACTGTTAATCAGGTTGTCGCCGGTTCGAGCCCGGCAGTCGGAGTTTTATGAGAAGCGAACCAGTTGGTTTGCTTCTTTTTTTCAACTAATAAATGGTTGACATGATGGGTTGTTCATGGCATAATAAAATAGTTGTGTTAAGCAACAAATGTCATTCCGACTTAGCTCAGTTGGTAGAGCACCTGACTGTTAATCAGGTTGTCGCCGGTTCGAGCCCGGCAGTCGGAGTCATGCCGACGTAGCTCAGTTGGTAGAGCACGGGTATCGTAAACCTGGGGTCGGAGGTTCGAATCCTCTCGTCGGCATATCTACTTATCAATTTATAATCACAGAGATGCCCAACTTCTTGCAAACTAAGAAGTTGAGCATTTTTTATATTTATCTAAATCAACAACGAAAACACCGTTAAGAAATGTTGGTCTGTGATTGTGACAGATAAATAAAATTAGCGGAGACGACATCATGTCGTCTCCGCTTTTTAGGTTAACGTTCACAATTTGTTCACTAAAAATTCGTCTGGTCTTCCACCCCCCCTAGTAGAATGAGGGTCTAGGCTACTAATGGAGAAAAATCATGCGTTTGAACAAGCAATTCTACTTACCAAT
>DWKF01000026.1:0-28984 GCA_018249355.1 Cecropterus longipennis
ATGTGCTACTTATTGCCCCTTGAGACAACTATATTATCTTATCACCTTTCGCTCGCCTTGTCAACTACTTCTTTCGTCGACTTACTCAAGCTTTCGGCTCGCCCTGACTCGCTTTTGCCTGCGTCAGAACATATATTAATATACCAACTTTATCCCGCCTCGTCAACTACTTTTTCCCTTTCTTTTACCTCCCTTTTACCCCGTTTGTCCTTTCCTTCCTTTACCTCTCTTTTCCCCTTTTACGTTCGCTTTTTACTCCCTTTTACCCCTCACTTCCTCTCTCTCGTTCGCTTCATCCACCCCGCCCTTTACCTTATCTTAATATTTCAAAAGAAAGGTTATCGTCAAAATCAAAACCGATAACCTTTGACCTGTTTTTCTTAGTCTAAGTTATCGGTTTGATTGATTGATATTTTGTTGGGTTATGCTTTATGCCAGCGCTGTCCTTGTGGCGTATCCTCTACGATAATCCCTTGTGCGTTTAATTCATCTCTCAATTGATCTGATTTTTTAAAATCATGTGATTTTCTAGCATTTGCTCTGTCATCAAATAACTGTTTCTGTTCAGGGCTTAAAGAAGTTTGTGTTTCGAGAATGTCCACACCAAATACCTGCATTAACATCTGAAGTGTTTCTAGTAGTTGATTACCAGACGATTGCTTAACAGTATCAGACTCAGCATAAGTATTAGCTAACGTTACAAGTTCAAATACAGCAGCAATTGCGTTTTGGGCGTTAAAATCATCATCCATTGCGGTCTCGAACGCAATTTTTTGGGTATTCACCGCTTGATCTATACTATCATCATGACCTGATGTGGCTGATCCCAAGCGAAACTCAAGATTCCGGTAACCTGTACGAATACGATCTAATTCTGCGCGCGCTTGAGCCAATGTCTCTTCGGCATAGTTTATTGGTCGCCGATACTGTGTTGTCGCAAGTAAATAACGAATAGCCATTGGGTCATCATAGTTAGCCAACATATCATGCAAAGTAGTGAAATTACCTAATGACTTGGACATTTTTTCGTTATCAACATTAACAAAACCATTATGCATCCAATAATTAACAAACTTTTGCCCCGTATGCGCCTCAGATTGCGCAATTTCATTTGTATGATGCGGAAAGGCCAAATCAATACCACCGCCATGAATATCAATGGTATCTGACAAATATTTTTGTGCCATGACCGAGCACTCAATATGCCAACCCGGTCGTCCGTTGCCCCAAGGTGATGGCCATGAAATAACGTCTGGATTTTCCTGACTTTTCCAAACTGCAAAATCAATCGGATCTTCTTTTCGAGCCGTTTCTTCATCATCCAGACGCCCTGCGGCGTTTGCTTCCATTTCAGCCAAATCTTGATGTGCTAAAATGCCATAGCCCTTGAACTTTTTAGCACGAAAATAAACATCCCCTTCAACTTCATAAGCATAGCCTTTATTGACTAAGTCTTGGACAAAGGCAATAATTTCTGGAATCACCTCGGTAGCACGTGATCGAACAGTTGCAGGCTTGATATTAAGTGGCAATGTGTCTTCATGAAAAGCATCAGCATACTTATTAGCCACTGCCATTTCTGAAATACCCTCTTCTTGGGCGCGGTTAATAATTTTATCATCAACATCTGTAAAATTAGAGACATAATTCACATCATACCCACGATACTCAAAATATCGTCTCACCGTATCAAAGGCAATTGCAGAACGCGCGTTACCAATATGAATATAGTTGTAGACTGTTGGTCCACAAACATACATGTTAATTTTGCCCGGTGTTATTGACTTGAACACCTCTTTTTCGCGAGTCAAAGTGTTGAATACCTGAATCATACATTGTCTCCTGTAAACATATTTACTTATATTATACAGGACTCGTCAAACGCTTGGGGCTTTTCATAAGGCACTACAAACAAAAAGCGCCACATCGTGGCGCCTATCATTAGTTCAAATATTTTTGTTTAATGTCAGCCATTGTTTGTAGAACAGTATTTTTATCCAAAACTACTAACATTTCTGGTAAGTTCGGACCTTGAATTTCGTGAGTTGTGGCGATACGAATTGGATTCCACAAATTGCGACCTTTAATTTCCAAATCATTTTGAATGCCACGAATGGCTGACATGTAGTCTTCTGCTGTGGCATCATTTGGCAAAGCTGTATATGCGGCTTCCCAAGCATCAAAGACTTTACGACCATCGTCGGAAGTCAAATAGTCAACCATTTCATCAGTCACGTCACCAAGTTCAAAGAAAGGCTTGCGCACTAATGCAACGATTTCACGTGTATAAGAAATGCCATCAACCCCAGCAATCTTAATAACGTCGGCTAACCAATCTTTTTTGAGTTGCGCATCGGACTCAGAAATCAAGTCAGCATTCACTAGTTCTTGAATTAACTGTGGCATAACAGCATCTGTGTCACGGCGCATCCATTGGTTGTTAATCCATTCCAACTTCTTTTGGTCAAACTTAGCGTTAGCTTTTGATAAGCGTGTCTCATCAAACATATTTTTAAATTCTTCAAGTGAGAAAATTTCGTCCTCACCCTTAGGTGACCAGCCTAGCAAGCCAATAAAGTTAACCATTGCTTGTGGTTGGTAACCGAGTTCTTTATATTGTTCGACAAATTGCAAAACATTTTCATCACGCTTTGACAATTTTTTACCCGTCTCACCATTGATAATCAATGCCATGTGCCCAAACTTTGGCACGTCCCAACCTAAAGCATCATAAATCATCATTTGCTTTGGTGTATTGGAAACGTGATCATCACCACGCAAAACGTGAGATATCTTCATCAAATGATCATCCACTACCACGGCAAAGTTGTAAGTTGGCATGCCATCGGCTTTTTGAATGACCCAATCACCACCAACTTCCTTAGCACCAATTTCAATGTGACCCTTAACAATATCGTCCCACGCAAAAACTTTTTCCTCTGGTACGCGGAAACGCACAACTGGCTTAAGCCCTTGCGCCTCAAATTCAGCATACTTAGCTTCGCGTTCTTCGTTAGTCAAGCCTTCATATTCATAAATATAATGTGGTGCTTGTTTGGCAGCTTGTTGTGCTTCGCGCTCTGCAGCTAGTTGTTCTGATGTTTTGTATGACTTGTAAGCTTGTCCATTGACTAGTAAAGCATCAATAAATTCTTGATAAACACCCTGTTCATTACGTTCCGATTGGCGATAAGGACCATATTCTCCTGGCTTATCAGGACTTTCGTCCCAATCCAAACCAAGCCAAGCTAGGTTATCCAGCTGTGATTTTTCACCGTCAGCAATGTTACGTGCTGAATCTGTATCTTCAATACGGATAATGAATGTGCCGTTATAATGGCGCGCAAAAAGCCAGTTAAAAATTGCAGTTCTCGCGTTACCAATATGTAAATGTCCCGTTGGTGACGGCGCATAGCGGACACGAATTTCTTCTGTCATGTGTTATCAATCTCCTATTTGTGATGTAATCACGATTTGTCTAGCTACTAGTATACAACAATCAGTAAGCTAGTTCCAATAGCGTGGCGAATGCTATTCATACTGATAAACTTTTGGCAAAAAAGCGAATTTGTTTATCATAAAAATCTTCAGGTGGCGTCACTAGATCGGGATTTTCAAAGCGAATAGCTGCTAAAAAGTAACCAAAATTTAGCCAAATCATATTCATAGTGGCTGCTTCAATGTCGACTTGGTCACTAATTTTGTGTTGTGCGCGCATATCAGTAAAGTATTGTCTTAACATTTGCTTGAACTGGAGGGGTATTTCTTCAACTGCTCGGCTCATTTCTGGCATTCTAAATGATTCTTGGACCCCAACTAGAACGATTTCTTGATGATTGGCTTGAAATTCTTGATAAGTTTTAGACATCGTCACCAAATCTTTTTCGACGTCACCGATGACAACCATGCCATCAAAAATAGTTGATAAGTCGTGCAAATGACGCTCGACAACAGCTGAAAGCAATCCTTCTTTATCAGTGAATTTACGAAATATCGTACTGGGATTAACACCAGCCACTTCGGCTGTCTTATTGATAGTTGCCGATTGATAGCCACCCTGAATTAACAAAGTAATGAAAGCATTTAAAATCAAATCTTGTTTTGATGTTGGATTAGTTGTCATATCACACCTCTTCTTAGCTATATTATCATATTTCTATTTTAAAAGACTGTTATTCGCAAATGCAAGCAAGTACTTGCATGCAAAACATAATAGTGCTATTCTGTTGTCAGCAAATAAAAAGGAGAGCCACATGAATTTCAAAAAATTTCTGCTCAATAAGGGTGTGATTGGCGCACTCATCATCGTTTTATTTTACGGATTATTAATGGTCGGTATTTATTTTTCTGGCTACAAAGCGGTTCCTAGTAAAATTGATCAATTGCCTGTCGCCGTGGTAAGCCAAGACAAAGATAGCACAAAGCTCGCTCATCAATTAGAAGACGCTTTGCCATTTAAACATATCAAGAAAAATCTCAGTTTGTCCGAAGCAAAAGCGCAACTTAATGATCGTAAAATTTATTTGATTATTAACGTTCCCCAAAACTTCAATGCTAATTTGAAAAAAATAGATGGCAAAAGTACAGCTAAATTAAAGTTTTATATCAACTATGCTAATCCAACGACTGCCGTCTCCGCCATGGAAACTGTTTCAAAATCAGTTGGTGCCAAGGTACAAAAAAATGTCTTACTTCAGCAAGGCAAAGGCGTCTTATCAGCAGCAACCCTGTCTCAATTAGAAACCGAAACAAAATCTTTGATTGCAGCAAATCCTACTCAAAAGGACGCTATTTTAGCAAAAGCCAAGGCAACCCAGCAAGCAGCAACTACAAAAATTAACCAAACCTACGCTAATGTTGCCAAATCATACCAATATGATATTGTGAAGGTCAACAAAGTGCCAACCGGCATGCAACACAGCATGGCACCTTTCTTTATGTCACTATCTTTCTATATTGGTTCAATGATTGCAGCCATGCTCATTGTAATGGCATATAAATCATTTGCACCATTAATTGGTCGTTGGCGGTCGTATGCTTACACGGAAATCGCTATTGTTATGATTGCCATGTTTGCACCTCTATTGATTGTTGGTCTCAGCAAGAGCATGATTCATTTCAGCACGAACGTCTATTGGCAACTATGGTTTTCACATACACTAGAATTGTTCGCAGCCCTAAACGTCAACTTAATTTTCTCATTGATATTAGGTCAGCTGGGTATCATGATCAATATGCCATTCATGCTGACACAAGTTGTGTCTGGCGCTGGCTTAATTCCACGTCCGATTTTGCCTGAATTTTTCAAAGCAATGAGTAATATTTCACCTTGTTTTTATGCGATTCGCGCTGATTACAACATTTTGTACGGCGGCAATCACACAGAAACACTCTGACTTCAACTTTTCGCCATTGGCATTGTGACAATAGTAATTCATCTGATCATTGTCGCATTTCAAAAGAATAAAAACCCACTTGTCGACGTCGCTTAGAAGTTGCAAAAAGGACCACATTTCCATAGATGCGGTCCTTTTTGATTTATAAATTATGTGTCACGTTTTTGTTGGCAACGTCATTGTCTTTAAGCTGGCGTTTCAGTTGCTTGAGTTCACGATCGGAATTAGCTAAGAGGTAGCCACCACAACCATAAATAGCAGCTTCTGCTAAAGAAATTAGATTATGGAAATATGATGTTGCTATAATTGCCACAACGGTGACTGCAAAATAAATTCCCCAACGTCCTGAAAAAAAATTTTTTGTATATTTCATTTTTGTTTTCCCCGTTAATATTTAGTAGCTTTCAGTCTTGAAATTACTGCTTTATTGCTATCATTTAATCTTTTTTTACCTGCTTGAGTTCACGTTCGGAATTAGCTAAGAGACCCCCAGCAATAATAATTAGCATGAAGTATGCTGACACAGTAGCCTTTGGAAAATAAAACGTGATGATTGCCACTAGAACCACCACAATAAAATATTTTACCCACCGGTCACGGAAAACTGTTTTTAATTGTTTCATACTCTAAGTTCCTCGTTTCAAATTGAATAGCTTGACCATTATCCAAAATAGTAAAAATATAAACCTATCGTGACCAACGAGAATGGGACGCCCAATAGAATTGTCACTCTTTGATACCTCTGAAATTGTCCGATATGCCGTCTACCATATACAAAGACTAAAAGAGTAACTACCCAATAAATTACTAACGGTGCAAATATTAACATTCAATTTTTCTCCTCACTCTACTAATTTAAGAAAAAATATATTTTTACCAAGCATCACATTCGGGACTATCATTTATGCCATTACAACAAGCCACTGTCTGATTGATCTATAAAAATTAGTTCATGATTTACTAGTCGTTATCATTTAATCGTTGCTTTACCTGGTTAAGTTCATTTTCGGACATGGCCAAGAAAAAAATAGCCATACTCACAATTGCGATGTTCACTACCGAACGCGAATCAGGGAAACAAATATGAATCACTTCCAAAATTATCAAAATAACATAAAATTTTACCCACTGACTACCAAAAAAATTGTTTAACTGTTTCATTTTCGAAGCTCCTCGTCTGCCTAGAGCATTGATACAATTCACAATACTTCACTCCAACTTAACATAAACTTCATTATTACACCCTTTTATGAATTTTCAACGACTATTTTGATATTTTTTTGTGAAATCATTCTCATTTTTTAACAAAATAAAAAGCCAGTTAAACTGGCTTTTTAAATATTACCCTAGCGCAATTTTAAGCGCTTCGCTCAAGGTTGCGACGCCAACGATTTGAATATCACGTGGCTTGGTAATCCCATTTAAATTATTTTTTGGTACAATTGCGCGTTTGAAGCCAAGCTTTTTCGCTTCCTTTAAACGCCCTTCAATATCAGCAACACTGCGCACTTCACCAGTCAAACCAATTTCACCAATAAATACATCACTAGATTGTGACTCTTTATCATAGTAAGAACTCGCAATCGCAATTGCAATTGCCAAATCAATGGCTGGCTCATCAAGTTTGACGCCCCCAGCCGCCTTCAAATAGGCATCTTGATTTTGCAGTAGCAAATTGGCACGTTTCTCAAGCACAGCCATAATAAGTGACACACGGTTACGATCTAATCCAGCCGCGGTCCGTTGCGCATTTCCAAATACAGTCGGTGTAACCAAAGCTTGCAGCTCAACCAAAATTGGGCGTGATCCTTCTAATGCGACCACGATGGCCGATCCGGTGGCACCAGCCAAGCGCTCCTCAAGGAAAATTTCAGAGGGATTGGCAACCTCAATTAGCCCACCATCACGCATTTCAAAAATACCTAATTCGTTAGTCGCCCCAAAACGATTTTTGACAGCACGTAGAATACGGTATTTATAATGACTATCACCTTCAAAATATAATACCGTATCTACCATGTGTTCCAAAATTTTTGGTCCCGCAATAGCACCATCTTTGGTCACATGACCGACGATAAAGATGGAAATATTATTAGTTTTGGCGATTTGCAGCAAATCAGCCGTTACCTCACGAATTTGTGAGACTGAGCCAATGGCAGACGTGATATCTGGTTCTTGCATCGTTTGAACCGAATCAATCACCACAAAATCCGGCTGTAAACTTTCAATTTGTTTTTTGATAGCCGTCATATCCGTTTCCGGATAAAGGTAAAATTCGTCATGCCCAACGCCCAAACGATCAGCGCGCAATTTAACTTGGGTCGCAGATTCTTCACCGGTTACATACAAAACACGACCCGCTTGCGCCAATTGCCCTGAAACTTGTAGCAATAACGTTGATTTACCAATACCAGGATCGCCACCAATCAGTACCATTGATCCCGGTACGACACCACCACCAAGGACACGATTTAACTCCTTTAGTTGCGTTGCCACCCGTGGGGTCGCCTCAGAAGTCACTTCGTTAATTTTTTCAACTTTGGCCGTTCGACCATCAAGGCTGACACGGCTCTTGCGATCATTGGTTTCTGGTTGAATTTTTTCTTCAACTAATGTCCCCCACTCACCACAATTCGAGCAACGCCCAAGATAACGAGCTGATACAAACCCACAATTGGTACATATAAATTGCGTTTTAACTTTAGCGATAGTTATTCTCCTTTCAGCTGTTGATAAAATGACTGGGCTTGCGCTTGATACTCTGGAAAACGTTTGTCCGCCGCCAAACTATCAGCATCACGTGTAAATTGACCTGTTTTTAACATTCGAATATAGGACTCAGAAAATGGCCAGTCAGCTTTCTGGGCACGCGCTATTTCAAGTGATGTATCATAATTGACCCGTCGAAAATCAGCGCTCGCCACACCAACAGTATCGTCTAATGTCAATAACAAATACTGTGCAATCATACCTTTTTGCGTCAGTTGATATGATTGCCCCACTGTCCCAGTATTCAAAATACGGTGCATCCGATACGGCTCATAGGCAATGTTGTCACATCGCATAATTTGAGCATGAACATGCGCATATATTGCCATGTCCGCATCAGTACCTTGAAATACTTTATCAAAGTTGGCTTGTGGTGCGTCGGGCGATAAATCACTACCATAATTCTTATTGGGCTGATTATGCATGAGGTCAATTTTTAGTCCCGCACGTTCAACACGACGCTTAATTGGCAACTGCCTGATTTGATCAATCTCTGCCTGATTAAATGCCGCATATTCGCGTGACATCCAAGCCAAAAAGGCAACGTCCTTAGCATTACCAAAATCTATTGGTTCGCCAGCTTCAATTTCAAAATAAGTCGATTCCCAGTTGCCTTGTAAGAAAACCGTAGTATTCTCCTGTTGCAGCAAATGGTAACTCGCTACCGTGCCAGGCCCAAACGTTGTAATATCCCCTAATGACCAAAACTCAGTCACCCCATTCGCCTTGGCATCAGCAATCACAGCCTCTAAAGCTGTTAAATTACCATGAACATCTGCTAAAACACCTATCTTTTGTTGCATGTGATGAATTGCTCTCCTAATCTTGATTCATGAGGTGGATTGGCGCAGTAGGTAATTCACGTATAAACGCCTGCAATGCTGTTGGCTTAAAGTCAGCTAAATCATTGGTATCACGCCATGTTACAGTTTGCTCCCACGCATCTTTAGCAAATAATTTGGTCTGATCAGCCTGTTCAAGCAGCCAAGTGAAATTAATTTCATTCGTCTGCTTGCCACGAAAAACAAACAAATTTTCTGTGACGGCAATCAATCGTACCGGTCGGACGTGAATGCCCATTTCTTCAGCAAATTCTCTGACAATAGCAACCTGACTTGTCTCACCAAACTTAATTTTGCCACCCGGTAAGGCTGAAAAATGATGGTCGTTGTCGACATTAACTGCCACCTGATGTTGTTCGTTAAAAAAGACCCCCGTTACGCGTAACTTAAAATCGTGTTCAACCCCTCGCCAAACAATATCTGTCGCCTCATCTGCCATTAATTTTGACCCGTCGAACCAAATCCGCCTTGTCGTTGTTGTTTGGCAACTTGATCGTCCCCATCAGCCAGCAGGTACGGTAAGAAAATGCCTTGACCAATACGTTCGCCTTTTTTGATGTGAACATCTTTAATGCCAAAATTAATGAACTGGAAGAAAATTTCCCCTTCGTTAGCATCATTATTATAGTAGTCGGCGTCTACAATGCCAATTGCATTTGGCATCATGATACGCTTTTTGATTGGACCGCTGGAACGTGACACTAGCTGTAAATATTCGCCCTCAGCCATATATGCTTTAATACCAGTAGGCACCAAAACAGGCTTTAAAAGGTCTTGTAAATCGGTATCATCACGGATACCTTTTAGTTTACCAAGTGATAAAATGTTGAGTCCCTTAAAAAAAGGATTACTCAAAACGCTTGGCAAGGTAACGTCTGCTGATGCTTCAAAATCATATCCTGCCGCTTGTGTTGTGCTTCGCTTAGGCAAGTTTAAACCAGCATTAGCATATTGACTTACTATTTCAAAACCACGTGTCATCTTTCAAATACCTCATTAATTGTTTATATTTCATTATACGTTATTTTGGTCAAATTTTAGACAGCATTTTTGTCACTTAACTGCTCTTCTATTGTTATAATGTAGACAGAGGAAATCATTATGGACTTTCAACATGAAAATGGTCGTTATTTTTTGGAAAAAGACGGCAAAACAATTGCAGAAGTGCTCTATACCACAATTAATGATGGCAAAACCTTGTCACTTAACTCGACAATTGTTGACCCATCACTACGTGGTCAAGGCGTCGCACGCCAGTTAGTCGATACTGTCGTTCATGAAGCACAAGCCAATGGTCAGACAGTGAAACCCGTCTGCTCGTACGCACGCACTTTGTTTTTCCGCAATCCCGACATTTATCAGGAGATTGAATACAAGTCATGAGTTCAACACAAGATTTGCAAAAGATTATTGCTGGCCGACGTGCCGCTGAATTTGTTCAAGATGATATGGTGGTTGGCATCGGTTCTGGTTCAACCATTGCCCACGTTATCACGGCATTGGGTGAGCGTGTTGCCAATGAGAATCTCAAAATTGTTGGCGTCCCAACATCCGAGAAAACGCGTCGTAATGCGGCTAAGCTAGGCATTCCCATGTATAATGTCGATGATGTCGACAAAATTGATTTGACGATTGATGGTGCCGACCAAGTGGCCGACGACTTTTCAGCCATTAAAGGTGGCGGAGCCGCCCTCTTATGGGAAAAAATTGTTGCTTTCAATTCACGTGAAAACGTCTGGGTTATTGACCAAACCAAACGTGTCCCAAAACTCGAACAATATTTACCCGTGGAAGTCATTCCTTATGGTTCTGAACAATTGTTCAAGCGCTTTACCGCAGATGGATTCCACCCAACTTGGCGGTTAGACCAAAATGGTAATCCTGTCCGAACCGATTCGGCAAACTTCTTGATTGACTTGCATTTGCCAGTCATTGAAGACCCAAGGGCTTTGGGTGAAGAACTTATTGGTATGGTTGGTGTTGTCGAACACGGTTTGTTCACCGATGTCGTCAATCAAATTGTGATTGGTCACGAGAATAGCGTTGAAATTATTAAGGCACCTTGAGGGCGCCTTTTTTGATGTCACAAAACATAACATAGATAATTGGTATACTCGATTTATGCGGTAAAATATTCTCATAACCTGCAAGGAGAACCAACATGCGTACAGAATCAGATTCACTTGGTCAGATCGAACTACCAAAAGATGTCTACTTTGGTGTTCATACCCAGCGAGCTTTGAATAATTTCCCGATTTCAGATAATGTCACTCACCCAGAAATTATTCGCGCCTTTTTGGAAATTAAGCAAGCAGCTGCCCAAACAAACGCCACGTCAGGAAATTTAGATCGTTCTATTGCCAAGCATATTGTTAGCGCCACTAAATTACTCCTCAAGCAACCAATTGATTCTAGTATGTTTCCCATTAGTGACATTCAGGGTGGCGCTGGTACAAGCACCAATATGAATGTCAATGAAGTGATTGCCAACATCGCATTAGAGCAAATTGGGCGCGCTCGTGGCGACTATCAACGCATCAATCCCAATGATCATATTAATATGGGGCAAAGTACCAACGATACTTATCCAAGCGCTGGTAAAATTGCCTTGATTCGTCTGCTGACGCCACTATTTGAATCATTAGAATCGCTAGTTGACGCACTTGGCAACAAAGCTGACACGTTCTCTACGACTTACAAAATGGGCCGCACACAGTTACAAGACGCCGTGCCAATGACGCTTGGTAATAGTTTTCATGCATGGCTAAAGCCTTTACGACGTGATATGCTACGGATTACAACCGCCCGCGATGCGCTATATATGCTTAATATGGGCGGCTCGGCCATTGGTTCAGGTATCAATGTCAGCTATCACTATCAAGTCCACATCGTCCCAAACCTTGCTAGTATCACCAACTTGCCTTTGACACAGGCACATGATTTATTTGACGCCACCTCTAATTTAGATAGTTTTGTGGCGCTATCAGGTGCTCTTAAGTCACTGGCGGTCAACCTATCAAAAATGTCAAATGATCTAAGACTTATTAGTTCCGGTCCGCGTTCTGGTCTCCATGAAATCAATCTACCGGCTAAACAAGCCGGTTCTTCCATCATGCCCGGCAAAGTTAACCCAGTCATTCCAGAAGTAGTCAACCAAGTCGCTTTTGAAATGATTGGCTTTGACGCGACCATTACAGCAGCGGCGGAGGCTGGGCAGCTTGAGCTCAACGCTTTTGAGCCCATTATCTTCAAAAGTCTGATTGCCGGTATTGAACATTTGACTCGTGCAATGGATACACTACGTATCAATGCGGTTGATGGTATCACCATTAACAAATCACGTTTGTCACAGGATATTGATTTGTCAGCTAGTTTTGCCACCGCAATGGCACCAATTATCGGCTACCAAGAAGCTGCCAAAATTGCTAAAGAATCCCTACGTACTGGCAAATCGTTGCGCCAGATCGCTGAAAATAAAGGTGTCTTCAGTGAAGATGAACTGGCACATATCTTCAAGGTTGAAGACATTGTCATCAACGCTCGAACACCAGAGCATGGCCTTGTGTTGCATGCCCCCAAAGCTAAAGCATAGTCAAACCCAAAGTAGTCAGACGACTACTTTTTTTAATCGCGCAAACTAATCCCAACAATACCGACAATAATCACCAAAACGCCCCAAAATTGCCAGCCAAACGAGAACGGATGATGTAAAACAATCACACTTAAAATGATTGAAAACACTAATTCCATCGCTTGTGTTGCTTCAACTTTGGCTAATGATTTGATGTTCTTAAAAACCATTGAGGTTGCGTGGAAAAAGAGTGCCGTAGCAATCACACCTGAAGACAGCGCCACCAGAAAAGTTACCATAACTGTTTTGCTGCTAGGGGTGCCGTTGACAACAAAACTAATCCCAGCAAGCAATAGCCACGTCGGTGTTGTACAAATCAACATCCCCCAGATTCGCTCAATCCCACTCGTTTTGGGCGCTATCATCATGACTTGACGATTTCCCAAAGGATAACAAATCGCCCCAAAAAGAATTGCCAACAAGGCTAAGTAGATATGCCCAGTGATATGAATTGTCCCCATATATTGCATGACCGTCATCAAAACACCAGCCAAAATCAACCCCATCCAAGGCAAACTTTGCCACGGAAAACGAATTTTTGGTCTTGATGTCTTCTCTTTAACACGTAAGTTGAGCAATGGGGTCGTCAAAACACCACAAACAATTGTGCTTTGCCAGACACTTGCCACCAACCAGCCCGGCAAGTATGCGCTTGCTAAACATAATGGCACATAAAACAGCACAAAACAAAAATGACTCCACAGCCACCATGACACCGGTTGCCGACTGATTGCTTGCTTCACGTGCTTAAATGACCCACCGAGTGGTACTAAAATAACAGCCATCATGGGCAACATCCACAAAAATCGCAGCGACGCAGACCATAACCAAAAACCGTTCTTATTCGCAATAATTTCATTGAAAATAAAGGTCAGTGAGAAAAAGAAGGCAGCTAGCACACCAATGAGAATGGCTTTGACACTTATTTTCATACATAAACCCTCCTTTTTCTGATTACTAACAAGTTACCAGTAAATACAAAAGCATACAATAAAAATATTGTATGCCTTATAATGTTTAATAATCACAGATACTTAGGAGAACAACCATGAATGATGACTTGTCTTGGGTGCCAAGCGAATTACCTTTGCAACCACCGCTTTACCAATCGCTGTATCAAAATATTCAAAACGACATTGAAAACGGCATATTGCCACCCTATAAACAGCTACCTTCCCAGCGAGAACTATCCTATTTTTTAGACATCCACTTCACAACTGTCACACATGCTTATGAATTAGCTATCAAACAAGGGCTACTCTATTCAGAAAAAGGTCGTGGTACTTTTGTATCGCCTAATGGTGTGCGTGATAATACAATTCAAGCACAAAATAACGCATCACATATCAGCGATTTGGGTATTCTCAATATGGGATCCACGCCTAATAGTCTTGCAGAAAGCACTATCAAACTAGCTATGTCACACGTCACATTAGCAACTTTGTCACGCTACTCTACCAACGCTTTTGATGACCAAAAGTACCGCCAAATTTGTCAGCAGTGGTTTGATTATTTACAGGTGCCCATGAACAAGAATCAATCAACCTTGATTACTGGCGGCGGTCAGAGCGGCTTGGCAGTCATCTTATCTGGCTTGTTCAAACCTTATGACACAATCGTCGTCGATGAATACACCTATTCTAATTTCATTGAATTAGCGAAAACACTACATATTAAACTGTTGGCCATTGCGCAAAATCAAGACGGCATGGATCTCGTTGCACTCGAACACTTACTCACCACTCAAAAAATTAACGGTGTTTACGTCATGCCATTCTTATCCAATCCAACCAATCGTTCCATGCCACTGATTCGGCGTCAACAGTTAGCACGATTGAGTAGGCAACGTGATTTTATTATCATTGAAGATGATTATTTGAGACACTTAGATACACAAAAATTGCCTGCCATAATTGATTTAGCACCGCAAAACACAATTTATATCACTAGCTTTTCTAAAATTGTTGCGCCCGGTTTGCGCGTCGCCTTTCTCCTGTATGACCAGCAATTTGATCGACAATTGCGTCATTCATTTACTAATTTAAATTTGCAAGAACCGACGCTAGACTTTGAAATTATCCGCTATCTGATTGAACATCATCTTATTGAACCTTTAATCCATTATCAACGTGAACAAATAGAACGTCATGTTGCTGTTTTTCGTGAAATATTTGATCTCAGCGCCCCCAGCAGCCCATTTCAATGGGTCAAAATCAATCCAAAACTGGAGATTGGAAAAGTTAAAGACGATTTGGCGCAACAAAAAATCCATGTGCTGTTGAGCCCCCAATTTCAAGCTGGTGGCTGGCGGTCACACAAGGATTATTTTGTCAGAATTGCAATCGCTGGTATTAGCGATACAGCGCAACTGCAACACATACTGTTACGCCTTAAACCTATCATCAGGTAAGCAGGCGTTGTTTATTTTAATAGTGCTAACGTTGGCTCATGTAGGCGCCCGTTGAAATATTTCACCAATGCACGTTGGTACAGTTCAGAATTGTCTGCGACTTTACCAAACAATGTCAAACTTGCTTGGAATTTTTGCGCATCGACTTCACCAAATAATGCCACCGGATCAGAGTCAGGCAAATTCAGTGTGGTCGTGACAATTGTCTCTAAACGCTCACGTAACGTGTCATCAGCAAGATAATCGTTGGCTTCTTGCTCGCCATCAATACCATAATACATTGCACGCGCGCTGCTACCCAAATCTTTTAATTGTGGTAGCACAAACCACATCCAATGGGTTTGTTTTTGCCCATTGGTTAATTCTTGAAGTGCGTCTTGATAGGAATTCACGCCAATGATTTCACCATTTTGGGCGTCAAGAAAGCGTTGTAGGATACTATCAACCGTCAATGCTTGCGCTTGACCGGTCGCTTTGTATTGCTGATACACTCTAAAAACAGCGTCCCCAGAAAATGTTAGCGGTGTGTGGGCAACTGTTTTTGGCGACATCCAACGCTTAGCGTCAATTTCAGTGTCATCAATTTGGGATAACTCATCATCCCACGCTGTTAACAAATAAATCGTTGTGTAGAGCTTCGTGCGGTCACCATTAGGATAATGGGCAACATAGTGGCGTCCCGATACTGTTCCTATCAGTTGTAATTGTTGTGGATCCGCGACGATACCACCTTCTTCAAGCGATTCACGCGCTGCATTTTCCTGCCACGACATTTCTGGCTCAACGTAACCACCGGGGAAAGCCCACGCATTGAAATCACGATTAAAGACCATCAATAGCTCGCCTTTTTGATTTTCAATGACGGTGTCAGTAGTGGCCGTCACCAATTCAAAGTCATGACCAACTTTTTCACGTATTTTAGCAATATAAGAATCTTGATAGGGCATCTTTTTCCTCCTTAAACGCTGAACTTGTTGACAATAGACGCAATGTCTTTGAGCACCAACGACATCGTACCATCCGCATTATTGACAAATTCGACTTTACTATGATCTTGATAAATATCAATCGGAATAGATAATTCAATACCGGAATCCAATTTAAACTTTTGGACACGATACTTTTTTTCGTATTTGGTCGTGTTGGGGACAGCAACAGCCTTTGGAATCGCCTTTTCGCTCACTTTTTCAGTGTATTCTTGCTTTGCGCTGATATTATTGGTGAAAACTTTTTCGGCGATCATGTCAGTGTCAATTTCACCAGTCGCCTCAATGCTATCATGAATAACGGTTTGTGTGATGGCGAGCGCTTCATGCTCTGGTTCGTCGTATTTTTCAGCGATATTTTTAACCGTGCGCTTAATCGTTTGAATATTCTCTTTTACCGAAACGTCCGGTTTTATTTCGAGGAACTTCTCGGAAAAATATGGCACGCGGTGACCATCAATGAGGTATTTCTTTTCTAGCAGTTGATAACTATCATCGTTTAAATCAACCAATATTGCTTCACTGACCGTTTGCGTCGCAGCGGGCAAAACCGCTTGATTTAGTACCAAGTTGTTCACCATTTTGTCGTCTTCGTATTCGACAGCATGTGCATAACGTGGCGCAAAATCCAACTTTATCAACCCAAATACAGGTCCTTCGTCCATCGTCGCTTGAAAACTCAACAAATCGCCGGGGTGAATTGCTTCACTACCAGCCATTGTGTCAAATAATTTAGCAGCGAGTTGCGTGGTCATGGTCGCAAAATCATCTTGCGCCAAACTTTGTTTGAGATAATTGTCAGCGGTGAGATGTCCTGTCTTGATATCACCTTGCATCACCTTGGCGACAATCTTGTCAATATAATCATGAACGCCAGCGTTATCGACGTTCATTTCAGCTTGGGAAGCAATTAAACTACCTGTGTTCGTATCTAAAATATGCAAAATGGCATGTTGAATAATCATCGTAATGTCTGTTGTGCGTGGTTAACACGCAAAAAATCCTTTATCTATTTTCTTCATTGTACCATTTTCACTCATTACTGTTATTACTCTGGCGTGTCACTTAACGTCCATGTCAATTCTGATTCTAGTTGTTTGCCTAATAAATTATTCGACAAGACAGCATTAGGGTTCAACCAAATGCTGAAATTTTTGGTGGTGTCATGATTAAAAGCAATGTTCTTGGTCCCAGTCGCTGATGTGCCCGACCAGAAACTGCTAGCACTCGTTGATAAATCATTACCGCCATATTTAATCTTCAAATTTGACTTGGCAATCGTAGCTGATTCACCATCAGTTGCCCAATCACTTGTTTACGCCACGGTAACATGATACGTTTTACTGCTGTCTAAACCTTCTAAAGCTACTGAACCAGTTGCCATGTTGGTTGCCAACGGACTATTGCCATTAAAGAAGTCATTGGCTGCTAACATGCCAAAATTAATGCTATCAACTGATACAATACTTGGCGAAGCTTGATTCTTGTTCGCCCAAACATACGTTACCGGTCGAACCGCATTTTCCCACATTGCAGTGGTAGAAACCTTGTCACCTTTTGGATTCAAGACAGTGCCGTTACCAACAATCTGCCAAGCCGCATCATTCGTGACGTAACTTGTGCCAGGAATCGTTGTCCCAGCGGCTGGTGCTGCTTCAAATCCGGGGTCGTCTGGGAATACTGTCTGTTCACCAAGCTTAACTTGCCAAAGGTTGCTGGTTTGTTCAGATTCAGGATCAAGCGCTGACATCGCACTAAACATGAACATAACTGGCGAATCAACTCCTAATCGACCATCCGGACTGTTTTTTAACCCAGATAAATTAAATGAACTAATGTCTAAAGTCTCTACGAAACTTGCTAGAAACATTCCTTGCATATTTTCCACATGCGCTGTATTAAAATGTGATAGATTTAAGTGCCTCACGCCATTCAATGCAAACATAGCAAACATATTTTTGACATTACTAGTGTCAAAGTTAGACAAATCTAACGTCGTCAAGTTATTCGTCATTAGAAACATCCCTGCCATATTCTCAACCCTATCAGTATTGAAATGACTCAAATCAAGACTATTCAGTGCTAATTCTGAAAACATAAAACTCATATCCGTTACTTTATCCGTGTTAAAACCACCAATATTCAACGTTGACAAACTATATAATCCTTGAAACATATAACTCATATTCTCAACATTACTAGTGTCCAGATTTGTACTATCAAATGAAGTTAAATTTTCAAGACCAGCGAACAAATTACTTGAATTCACTGGCGCTGCAATGTCAGCATCAAATCTAATGGCAGTGACTGATTGTATTAAACTAAAACTCCAGCCAAAAGTATTTTGTAAATTGTCATAAACTGGCTCAGCCAGCGCTGTGGGCGAGCCATCTTCAGACTGATAAAAAGTCAAAACACCATCATCTGGATTCAGATACCACGGTGAGTTGCCATTCACACCGCGCCACTTTTCAATATGTTCCCAAACGTATGTTGTTGTAACTGCACGGCTATCACTTGGAATGTCAGCACCGGAAATCTTAGCCCCAGTCGGCGCATGATCGGTCCCATCACCAACAATTTGCCAGCTATTGCCACTCACGTAATTGCTACCCGCGCCCGGAATAGTCAAACTCACACTTGGATTATGAATATTGGCGTTGGCACTAAATGTTTGATTTGCACCAAGTATTAACCGCCATAGGTCGCCTCTAGTCGTAAATAACATTTGGTCAACGTTACATTCTGAGCTAAATGTAAAATGACTCAAATCCAGTGTTTGCACATATGCTTGATAAAACATGTAGCTCATGTTAGTCACCGCACTTGTGTTAAAGCAACTCACATCTATCGTTGTTGCGTCCGAATAATAAAACATGTAACTCATATTAGTCACTGCACTTGTGTTAAAACTATTCAAGTTTAATGTTGTTGCTTTTGAACCAGCGAACATGCTACTCATATTCGTCACTGCACTTGTGTCAAAATGACTCAGGTCTAGCGTTGTTACTGCTGAACCAGTAAACATGCTACTCATATTCGTCACTGCACTTGTGTTAAAGCTACTCAGGCCTAGCGTTGTTGCTGCTGAATTATTAAACATATAACTCATATTCGTCACTGCACTCGTGTCAAAATCACTTAAATCTAACGCTAGCGCTTTTGAATCAGAAAACATGCAACTCATATTAACCACCGCACTCGTGTCAAAATGACTCAAGTCTAGCGTCGTTGCCTTTGAATCAAAAAACATATAACTCATACTCGTCACATTCGATGTATCAAGATTCGCGCTATCAAACTTTTCTAAACTTGGTAAATTTTCAAACATATACAGGCAATTCGCCGGTAGCTTGGCACCTGATGAAAATTTGATTTCTTTAATCAATGAAACATAAGACGTGAATGCGTCAGACTTATCAATTTTACCCTCTGCCAACGTTCCTGCCCCAAACTCCAAAACGCCAGTATCTGGGTCCAGCGTGTATGGTGACGTCCCATAAGTGCCTGTGATCGTCTCAGTTGCTTTTAACTGTGGTGCTAACGTCGGTTCCGGTTCACTGATTTTTTCTTTTTGCGCTACATCCGGCTTATCTGGTTCTGGCACAGGGTCAACCTTTGGCTCTGGCTGGACTTCAGCTTCTGCTTTATCATTATCAACCGAGGTACTAACCTCAGACTGTCTTTTTGGCATTTTAAAAACTTTATCCAGCAATGCAGCCGTTTTTGTTTTATCGTGTGTTGCCGATTTCAGATTAGATTGCTCAGCAGCCACGGCAGCTACCATTTGTGCTGGGCTTGCGCCAACCAGTAACAAAGTTATCGTTAATAAGATGGCTTTTCTAACATATTTTTTCATGCAGCATACTCCCAGTTTTATCGTCATCATTTAGTATAAAGTGGGGGGTGAAGCTACCTTGAACAAAAGATGACCATTTTATGAACAAATCATACAAAAAAACCAGCTCATCAATAGATGAACTGGTTCAATCAATTAACAACTATTATTCAGTTACGGCTGTCTTTGCAACCACTGCTGAAATGACTACCTTGCCGTCAACTAAGTCAGCGCTCAAAGCCTTTTCACCGGGGTTATCCAAGTAAAAGTCGGTCACTTGGTCACGAATGTGTTGCTCAATGACACGACGTAGTGGACGTGCACCCATGGCTTCGTCATAACCATCCTCAATCAAATGATTCTTGACTGCTTCAGATACTTGCAATGTCAAGTCTTTCTTAGCCAATGTCTTGTTCACATCGTCTAACATCAAATCAACAATTTGCTTCAAGTCCGCCTTTGTCAAAGCGCTAAACTCAATCACACCATTGAAACGGTTCAAAAATTCAGGGCGGAAGTAAGGTGCCAACTTCTTCATCAAGTCTTCTTCATCACCTGCTGCGCCATGACCGAAGCCGGCGTTTGATGTAGCAATAATGACTGTGTTCTTAAAGTTAACCACATTACCTTGACCATCAGTCAAGCGGCCATCATCCATCACTTGCAATAGTAATGTCAAAACTTGCGGATTAGCCTTTTCAATTTCGTCTAGTAAGACAATTGAGTAAGGATTACGACGTACTTTTTCTGTTAAGGTGTTGCTGTTGTCGTCATAACCAACATAACCTGCCGTTGTACCAATCAACTTTGATACGGCCGTCAAGTCAGAATACTCACTCATATCCAGACGGACAATGTTTTCCTTGCTACCAAACATATCCAACGCTAACTGCTTAGCAAGTTCGGTCTTACCAACACCAGTTGGTCCAACAAACAAGAACGAACCAATTGGACGATTACCTTCATCAAATCCCGCACGATTACGGCGAATTGCCTTAGCAACCATGTTAACAGCTTCATCTTGACCAATGACTTTACCAGCCAAGCGATCACCAATTGTCTTCAAGCGTTCAATATCTGAAGCACCCATTTGTGCAACGGGAATACCAGTCAAACGTTCAACTGATTCCGCAACATCATTTGGCGTTGCCACAACTTTTGTAGCATCTTCAGCACTATTGATTTTCTTCTCCAAATCAGCAATTTGGTTCTTATATTTCAAGGCTGCTTCATAATCTTCATCACTAACTGCCTTCTCTTGCTTTGCTTTAACATCAGTCATTTGCTTCTCTAGGCTGACTTTGTCAGTCACTGGATTCTTTGCTGACAAATGTGCTGCTGTCATATCCAACAAATCAATCGCCTTATCAGGTAATGACCGTTGTGGAATATATTGAACAGCGTAATCAACCGCTGCTTTTAAGACATCTTCTGGCAATGAGACGTGGTGATGCTTCTCGTATAACTTAGCAATACCCTTCAAAATCTCAAGCGTGTCCTTTGGACTTGGTGCATTAACCGTTACCTCGTTGAAACGACGTGCCAAGGCAGCGTTTTTCATGATTGTGTTACGGTACTCATCTTGTGTTGTGGCACCAATCAATGAAATCTCACCACGACTCAAGGCAGGCTTGATAATATCAGCCAATCCCTTACCACCATCTTCGCCACCAGTTGAACCAGCGCCTAAGATTTGATGAATTTCATCAAAGAATAAGATGATATTACCTGCTGTCTTGACTTCTTTCATCAAGTTTTGGATATTTTCCTCAAAAGCGCCACGGAATTGTGTGCCAGCTTCCAAGCTAGAAATATCAATGCTATAAATTTCCTTATCTTTAATGGCTGCTGGGACGTCCCCATTGACAATCGCTTGTGCCAAGCCTTCAACGACCGCCGTCTTACCAACACCGGCGTCACCGACTAGCACAGGATTATTCTTGGTACGACGACCTAGAATTTCCGCTGTTTCTTGAATTTCTTTGTTACGACCAATCACTGGGTCAAGCAAGCCATCACGTGCTTCTTGCGTCAAATTACGACCAAGCTTTGCCAGCATACCTTCTTGCTTAACTTGTCCCGGTTGTTGTGCCATTGGGCGACCATTACCAGCCACTTGACCGGCTTGCTGACTACCCTGTGGTAGCTGACCACTCTGGCGATATTGCGCAAATTCCTCAGGTGTGACTTCGCGACCGTTAATCAAATAACGACGATTTTCCGAATTCATACCGTTCATATTGCCCATCATATTGTTAAAAATGTCATTCATATCTGATCCGAATGGATCATTGAAAAAATTATTGTTAGCCATAGTTTAAATTCCCCTTTTTATCTACGTGCTTGTGCTTCCCCAAGCACTTGTTTACTGTTCATCAAAATAAAGTTTCTCAAGTTCTCTGAGCACTTCCCACATTGCTTTGTGTTGTGCCTTCGCGAGTGCGTCAAGATCACGCATATTCAAGCTCGTTGCGTCTGATTGTGTTTTATTAAACGACTTGTGAATCGTTGTATACCCGTAACCAGAATCCTTCGCCACACGATAAATCGTCAGCGAATTATCATCTAAATATGCTTTAATATCAAATCTCATTGTCAATCGCCGTCCTCGTTAGTTTGACCACGCACACGATTGTGGGCGTAGTCTTGTATAAAGTTGCTGCTTCTAAACATCTAGTTACATCTCCTTTATCAAAAAGAGGCTCGTGAGATTTCGTCACTCACTTTTCTTGTTCCTCTCTACATTTATAGTATAACACATCTGTGATATAACACAAGTGTAAACTATTGTATTTCTATTTTATTTTATTACATTAGTTGTTTTTTGCCAGTGTTGTCATGATAAACTAGATGTTATTGGAGAATATCATGTCAAAAACACCCTATCATATCAACTTACCTGAAGAAATTGTCACTGAATTGAACTTACACCCCGAGCAATCCTTTCATTTAACTTTGCGGAACGGATCGCTTACGCTACACCCAATAAACGGTCAAAATGAAATTCAAACGTTATCACTGCGACATTTCTTAGTGCCATCAGTTTTGGCGGCATTGTTATTCATTGGTTATGCATTTTATCAACGAGAATTTCAGTTACCACTGGGCGGCGATAATTCAATTGCCAGTGCCGTTATTCTGTTAGGCGAAATGAGTGGTATGCTTAGTTTTTTGGTAACTTATGTTCAAGAAGTACGTCGTCAACCTAATGCACTCAAGCGCAAAACGAGCTGGCGTGTTTTCCCTGCTTTATTGATTGCTTTTGCGATTATTTTAGCCTTTATAACCTCTGGATTCTTTTGGGCAATTAATTATTTATTCCAAAATGTAACCTTTGATTTATTCACCTCGGTGGTGTTATTTGTTTTATTTGATGCGATTATTAATTTTTTGATGATTTACGCCGCTTTGTCGATTTCAACTTTATTTATTACTGCGATTTTTGTGATGACTATGATTGGCGGCGTCTTGATTGCAATGGTAACTAACAGTTCACGACTATGGTGGCAATATAACTTGAGCTTTTTAGGAACAGACGGCGCTCTTGACGCTTGGCAATTTAACGCAACTTTGATTTTGGCTGGCTTAATTTGGATTGCCTTAGTTGATTATTTGTTTGTACCACTACAACAAGTCATGCGCGGCAATCACCGACTGATTGCTTTACGCGTTTTGCTAACATTAGCTGCCATCTCACTAGCAGGTATCGGCGCCTTTCCAAATAATGCCGGGCAATTGCATTTTATTCATGATCAAATTGCCAACGGCTTAGTCTATTTTATTTTAATTTTGATGGCTGGTAACCGTTGGTTATTGCCCAATGCACCGCGTGAATTCATGGTTACGTCATACGTTATTGGTAGCATTTTAGTTGTCACAATGCTGTTATTTCAAGTCGTTGGTTATTTGTCTCTGACTGCTTTTGAAATCATTGCTTTTGGTCTGACATTAAGTTGGATTTTATTACTATTACAAAATATTTACCGGCTATACTATCATGCCTACCAAACATTTGTCGTCAAAATTTCTTGAGGTGCCTTTCCCTTAGCCAAACATGGTATGATTAAGGACGTAACGAACCGCTATTTGGCATTGCAATGCAGAAAGTAAAACATGACAACAGAAAAAAAACGACCCTATCAAAATGGTCACAATAGGAATCAACAAAAGCCTGCCTATAAGCAGTCATTTAAAGGCAACCGCCGACCCAATCATGGCGCACAAGACGGGGTCAATGTTCGCGTTGGTCAAAATTTCCCATTAACAATCAAACGATTGGGTATTAATGGTGAAGGTATTGGCTATTTCAAACGCAAGATTGTCTTTGTGCCAGGTGCTTTACCAGATGAAGTCGCTGTGGTAAAAGTCACGGAAGTTGAACCAAAATACATCGCCGCCAAAGTGCTCAAAATTCGTGAGAAATCACCACAACGTGTCAAACCACTCGATGAGTACGCGGATACTGTAGGTGGCTTTGAACTTGAACACATGACATATCCGGCGCAACTCGCCTTCAAAAAGGACGTCATTGCCCAAGCTCTTGAAAAATTCCAACCCCGTGGCTGGACACACTATGAATTACGCGACACAATCGGCATGGACAACCCATACGATTACCGTAACAAAGCGCAATTCCCCGTTCGCAAAATTGGCGATAAATTAAGTGTTGGCATGTACAAACGCGGCAGTCATGAACTTGTCGATTTGCCCGTTGTACACACGCAAGACCCAGCCACCATGAAAGTTATCCGCAAGGTCGCAGAACTACTCGATAAACTGTCTGTCTCCATCTATAATGAAGATAAAAATCGCGGTACTGTGAAAACAATTATCGCCCGTGTTTCACACACAACAGGTGACGTGCAATTGACTTTTGTCACGCATACTGATGGCTTCCCCGGAGATACAGCTTTAATTGCTGCTATCAATCAAGCATTACCTGAAGTCGTGGGTATCTTCCAAAATTACAATCCCGGTCGTACAAGTTTGGTGTGGGGTGAGGAAACGCTCAAATTATGGGGTCGTGACACGATTGAAGAGACCATTCTCGGCAAGACCTTCCAATTATCGCCTCGAGCTTTCATGCAACTCAACCACACGCAAATGACTGTGGCGTACGAAGAAGCATTAACCGCGCTAAATTTGTCCCATGCAGATAAACTCGTTGATGCCTACGCTGGTGTTGGAACGATTGGTCTGACATTAGCAGACAAAGCTGGTGAAGTGCGTGGCATGGAAATTGTGCCAGAGGCTGTTGATGATGCCAATGACAACGCTGCACGCAATAATATCACAAATGCACATTATGAAGTTGGCACAGCCGAAGCCTTATTTCCAAAGTGGCAGGCACAAGGCTGGGTGGCCGACGCTTTGATTGTTGATCCACCACGTACTGGTTTAGACACTGCTTTACGTCGGGAAATTCTACGCACAAAACCCGAGAAATTTGTTTATATTTCATGTAATGCTTCCACGTTGGCACGCGATTTAGTGGATCTCGCACAAGTCTATCAGGTTGAGTATATTCAAAGTATTGATATGTTCCCACAGACTGCCCGTTGGGAAGGTGTCGTTAAATTAACAAAACGAGGTTAACCATGCGTGGTATGATCCATCATATTGAAATGAATGTTGCTAACTTGGAGAAATCACGTCAATTTTGGCTACCTTTTTTAACAGCACTCGACTATGACATTTATCAAGAATGGTCGTCCGGCTTTTCAATGAAATTAGGTGAGACCTACTTAGTATTTGTCCAAACCGAAGACAACTATTTATCACCAAGTTTCCATCGCAAGCACAATGGTTTAAATCATCTCGCTTTCCATGTCGCCTCACGTCAGGAACTTGACCACTGGCGTAACTGGATTCATGAGCTTAACCTGAAAGAATTGTACCCGCAACAATATCCATACGCTGGCGGGCAAGATTACCAAGCCCTTTATTTTGAAGATCCAGATCGATTAAAAATTGAACTCGTTTACCAAGAAGTCTGAGTCATCAGGCTTTTTTTATTGTCGCACTAATGGCTAAAACAACATCCTTTCAGAAGCCAATGTGAACACAAAAAACTCACAATTTTCACAAACATATCAAGTGACAAAAGCCATGTGCGTGTTACCATAAAAGTAACAAATCTATTATTTTATTTTGGAAAGTAGGCACTCTTTTATACCGTTTTATGAGACACTGACTAATAGATTTTGGGGTAGTAAGTTAAATATAATTCAAAATAAAAATTGCAGTTCATATCACGTATAAATACAATTATTGGAAAGCAGGTATATAGTATGACACAGTCAGATTTTGGCGTTGTTGGCTTAGCGGTAATGGGTCGCAACTTGGCACTCAACATTGAGTCACGTGGTTACACCGTTTCAGTGTTTAATCGGTCTCGCGCGCGAACAGATGATTTGGTTCAAAAGCACGCTGATAAATCATTTATTCCTAGTTATTCAATCCCTGATTTTGTACAATCCATCAAAGCACCACGCCGTATTTTACTAATGGTTAAAGCTGGTAAAGGCACTGATGATGTCATTGATGAGTTGCTACCACATTTATCAAAAGGTGATTTGCTCATTGATGGTGGTAACACTTTCTTCCAAGATACAATCCGTCGTTCAGAAAAACTCTCACAATCAGGCATCAACTTTATTGGCATGGGTGTTTCTGGTGGTGAATTAGGCGCACTCGAAGGACCATCGCTAATGCCCGGTGGTCAACGCGAAGCTTATGATTCAGTGGCACCTATTTTGGAACAAATTGCCGCCAAAGCGCCTGAAGATGGTCGGCCAACGGTTACTTATGTTGGTCCAAATGGTGCTGGTCACTACGTCAAAATGGTGCATAATGGTATCGAATATGGTGATATGGAATTAATCGCCGAATCATACGATATTTTAAAGCGTGTCCTCGATTTGAATGCCAATGATTTGGCTAAGACCTTTGCTGATTGGAATAGTGGTGAATTAAACTCATACTTAATCGAAATCACAGCCGATATTCTAACCCGCAAAGATGATTTAGGTTCTGACAAACCAATAGTAGACTTGATTCTCGATCGCGCCGGTAACAAAGGCACGGGTAAATGGTCATCACAATCAGCACTTGAAGTTGGTGCACCACAGTCATTGATTACTGAATCTGTTTACGCACGCTATATTTCAGCGCTAAAATCAGATCGCCTCGTAGCTGCTGATTTGCTAAACGGTCCTGATTTTACCTTTGATGGTGACAAAGACAGCGTCGCAGAAGATGTTCGTCAGGCACTCTACTTTGGTAAAATCATGTCTTACGCCCAAGGATTTGACCAATTAAGGATGGCTTCTGATCATTATGATTGGGATCTACCATTTGGTGAACTTGCGCAATTGTGGCGTGCTGGTGCGATTATCCGCGCACAATTCCTACAACGAATCACCGACGCCTATACAACTAAAAGTGATTTGCATAATTTGCTTTTGGATAGCTACTTTAAAGACATTGCTGAAAAGTATCAAGGTGCAGCCCGCCGTGTTGTGGCACTTGCTGTATCAGCCGGTGTTCCAACACCGTCGTTGTCTGCTGCAGTCGCCTATTACGATTCCTACCGATCAGCTGTTTTGCCAGCCAACTTGATTCAAGCACAACGGGATTACTTCGGCGCTCATACTTATGAACGCGTGGATAAGCCAGCCGGCGAAATGTTCCACTATTCTTGGTACGACGAGGCTTAATTTTAACCTGTAGTAATATGTGGTTTCATGTTCAATGTTTCTCATAATCACTATCTATTTGTTAGTGTAAAGGCACCACAGCTTATACCAAAAAACAACAACACTCATTTTATTGCCATCAAATAGTCGTCATCAATTTGGTGGCTTTTTGTTTGTATCAAAACGATTTTGAGACCTTTTGTCTCATTTTTTGAAGTGGCTAGCTCCCTTTATTAGTTCACTTGACAATTGATTGATAAACGTTTAAAATTAATATTTGTTTGTTATTTTATTCACATTTTAAGGAGAGTATTGATGTTTGTTTTAAATAAGCCAAAGGCTAGTCTCAAAGAAATCATTATCAAAAGTGTCTGGTACGGTTTCATCGCCGGTATGATTTCCGGTATGGTAAAAATTGGTTGGGAAAATATTTTTCCACCTCGTACAATTGCCCGTAACCTGATTAATCCGCCACAACACATGGCCATGCAATTAGGTATTCCAAAAAAATTAGTTGAATCTTACTTCTACTATTCACAAGATCAAAAAGTTTTCTGGTTCACCTTGATTTTACATTTTTCATTTGCTATCGCCTTTTCAGTCTTGTACGTTTTTGTATCACAATACTGGTCAAAAATTGGTTTGTGGCAAGGTGCCGCTTATGGTATCGTTCTTTGGATTGTGTGGCACGTCATCTTGATGCCCGCCTTTGGAACGGTCCCTGCACCATGGGATCAACCATTCGATGAACATTTCTCAGAATTCTGGGGACATATCGTTTGGGCGTGGTCAATTGCCGCAACCGTTTACTACTTAATCGCTAAAGATAAAAAAGGTCATCTTGAAAATATTTAATGCTAAGTTTGACACACAAAGGATAATTTTATCCTTTGTGTTTTTTAATTACAGCTGGTATTCCTCATCAATTTGCATTACAATATCTAGCAATAAAAGAAACATATCCCGTCAACTTACCCTTTGGAGAACGACATGAAAAAAGACAGTTTTGGTCGCAGTAATTTAGATGATACTTTAAACGATGTCACCAACCACCCAGAGCGTGGATTGAGCTTATTATCAATTAAAGGCACTATAATTTTGGTTGTCATCGTGATAATTGCATTATTGATTTATGTGATCACACAATAAAACACACACAACTCACGTTGCGTGTGTTTTTCATTAACATTAATTAAAACTGATCTTTCAACAATTGCTTAATTTCTGCCAAACTAGGTTGGCGTGGGTTACCTGGTGTTGTTTGGTCATTGTAAACCAAATCAATCAAGCTATCCAAAGCATCGTCAAAGTGCTTCTTGTCAACGCCGTTGCCTGACAATGTTTGGTTAACTTCAACTGACGCAGACAAATCCTTAACAGCTGCAATCAATGAATCAACCAATTCAACATCTGTG
>DWKF01000027.1:0-26255 GCA_018249355.1 Cecropterus longipennis
CACTCAATGAAACTGATGTACTCATGGAGCGGCTATCGGAAACTGAATCACTTTGTGACGTGGAATCTGCCAATGAAGCCGACGTGCTCATTGAGCGACTTTCGGAAACTGAATCGCTTTGTGACGTGGAATCTGCCAATGAAACCGACGTGCTCATGGAGCGGCTATCGGAAACTGAATCACTTTGTGATGTTGAATCAGTCAACGAAACTGATGTACTCATTGAACGACTATCGGAAACTGAATCACTTTGTGATGTCGAATCACTCAATGAAACTGATGTACTCATTGAACGACTATCGGAAACAGAATCACTTTGTGATGTTGAATCAGTCAACGAAACTGATGTACTCGTTGAGCGACTTTCGGAAACTGAATCACTTGCTAGCTTACTATCGGATTCTGAAACACTCGCTGAGGTTGACTCACTATTTGATGTGGAATCGCTACTTGAGATTGATTCACTCTTTGATGTTGAGTCACTGTTTGAGATTGACTCGCTCTTTGATGTTGAATCGCTGTTCGAGATTGATTCGCTCTTTGACGTGGAATCGCTGTTCGAGATCGACTCACTCTTTGACGTTGAATCGCTGTTCGAAATTGATTCACTCTTTGATGTTGAGTCACTGTTCGAAATTGATTCACTCTTTGACGTTGAATCGCTGTTCGAAATTGATTCACTCTTTGACGTTGAATCGCTGTTCGAAATTGACTCGCTCTTTAATGTCGAATCACTGTTCGAGATTGAGTCGCTCTTTGATGTCGAATCACTGTTTGAGATTGACTCGCTCTTTGACGTGGAATCGCTGTTTGAGATTGACTCGCTCTTTGATGTTGACTCACTGTTCGAGATTGACTCGCTCTTTGATGTCGAATCACTATTTGAAACAGATTCACTTTTGGTCGTTGAATCAGTCAATGAAACTGATGTACTCATGGAGCGACTTTCAGAAACCGAATTACTTTGTGACGTGGAGTCCGCCAATGACACCGAAGTGCTCATTGAGCGACTTTCAGAAACTGAATCACTTTGTGATGTGGAGTCTGCTAATGAGACTGACGTACTCGTTGAACGACTGTCGGAAACTGAATTACTTGCTAGCTTACTATCGGATTCTGAAACGCTCGTTGATGTTGCAACACTCGCTGAGGTTGACTCGCTCTTGGTCGTCGAATCACTCAATGAAACTGATGTACTCATTGAGCGACTTTCAGAAACTGAATCACTTTGTGATGTGGAGTCTGCCAATGACACCGAAGTGCTCGTTGAACGACTATCAGAAACTGAATCACTTTGTGATGTGGAATCCGCCAATGAAACTGATGTGCTGGTTGAGCGACTATCGGAAACTGAATCACTTGCTAGCTTACTATCTGATTCTGATACGCTCGTTGATGTTGCAACACTCGCTGAGGTTGACTCACTCTTGATCGTCGAATCAGTCAACGAAACTGATGTACTCATGGAGCGGCTATCGGAAACCGAATTACTTTGTGATGTTGAATCAGTCAACGAAACTGACGTGCTCGTTGAACGACTGTCGGAAACTGAATCACTTTGTGACGTGGAATCTGCCAATGAAACCGAAGTGCTCATTGAGCGACTATCAGAAACTGAATCGCTTTGTGATGTTGAATCTGCCAATGACACTGATGTGCTGGTTGAGCGACTATCGGAAACTGAATCACTTGCTAGCTTACTATCGGATTCTGATACGCTCGTTGATGTTACAGCACTTTCTGAAGTTGATTCACTCTTTGATGTCGAATCACTATTTGAGATTGAGTCGCTCTTCGATGTGGAATCACTGTTCGAAATTGACTCGCTCTTTGACGTGGAATCACTGTTCGAAATTGACTCGCTCTTTGATGTTGAGTCACTGTTTGAGATTGAGTCGCTCTTTGATGTCGAATCGCTCTTTGATGTCGAATCGCTGTTCGAAATTGATTCACTCTTTGACGTTGAATCGCTGTTCGAAATTGATTCACTCTTTGATGTTGAGTCACTGTTTGAGATTGACTCGCTATTTGATGTTGAATCGCTGTTCGAGATTGATTCGCTCTTTGATGTTGAGTCACTGTTCGAAATTGATTCACTCTTTGACGTTGAATCGCTGTTCAAAATTGATTCACTCTTTGACGTTGAATCGCTGTTCGAAATTGAGTCGCTCTTTGACGTGGAATCACTGTTCGAGATTGACTCGCTATTTGAGATAGAGTCACTCTTTGATGTCGAATCACTATTTGAGATAAAGTCACTCTTTGATGTCGAATCGCTGTTCGAAATTGACTCGCTCTTTGATGTTGAATCGCTGTTCGAAATTGACTCACTATTTGATGTTGACTCACTATTTGAGATAGAGTCACTCTTTGACGTCGAATCGCTGTTCGAAATTGACTCGCTCTTTGATGTTGAATCGCTGTTCGAAATTGATTCACTCTTTGACGTTGAGTCACTGTTCGAAGTTGATTCACTCTTTGATGTCGAATCACTTTTCGAGATCGACTCACTCTTTGACGTTGAGTCACTGTTCGAAATTGACTCACTCTCTGACGTTGAATCGCTGTTCGAAATTGACTCACTCTTTGAGGTTGACTCACTGTTCGAAATTGACTCACTCTTTGACGTCGAATCGCTGTTCGAGATTGACTCGCTCTTTGATGTTGAATCGCTATTTGAGATAGAGTCGCTCGTTGATGTCGAATCACTGTTTGAGATAGAGTCACTCTTCGATGTCGAATCGCTGTTCGAAATTGATTCACTCTTTGATGTCGAATCGCTCTTTGCTATTGAATCACTTTTCAATGTGCTCTGGCTATTAGAAATATCCTGGGACATACTTGTTGACGTATTTAATGAAGAGCTAGAGGACGTTGATGTAACAATTGATGCTGACTCTGAGTTAATGAGCTGCATTGATTTTGATTCAGAAATGGCGATTGATTCGGACTCACTAGCAAATTGAGAATTTTTTACCGAATCAGAGTGATAATTTGATATGCTCTGGCTCGTAATTGAACTATTTGAAGCTGAATTCAAATTAGCAATTGATTGTGAATCACCAGTACTACCATGTTGTGATCCACTATTAGAAGCAACAGTTGAGACGCTATTTGAAATTGAATCATTATTCTTAGCAGATGTTGAACTTAAGGCCGATACACTTTCCGACAATGACTTCACATCTGTTGTTGATTGTGATTGTATTGTCGACTCAGATTGGCTCACCGAATCCGCAATCGAAGATGAGGTAGATTCAAACAGTGATTCTGATTCCAATTGAGAATCGGCATTAGAAGCACTCTTATCATTAACATTTGTTTGGCTTGCCGAATCACTGAGCGAATTTTCTAGAGATGTAGCATCGTCTGAAGAACTCTGATATGAATTAGACAAACTGGTTGAGTTTTGAATTGATTGAGAGTTGGTCCATGACGCACTGTCGCTCAAGGAACTAATAGTAGATAGCGACTGCGATTCACCTTGATTACTAGTGCTAGTCATACTTTCACTATTGGACACTGAATTTGATGTCGCTACCGAATCTGAAGTGGACATTGTAGAAGAATTGCTAATCGAACGCGACTCTTCACTAGATGTACTGTCCACAATACTCTGACTATTAAAGGTAGAATTTGACTGATCCGTACTACCGTTGTAAGCCACATTATAGGTGACAGTCTTAGTCTGATCCTGAGGCGCTGAGTCGGTAAATGAAATTGATGAATGGTCGGCATAGTAACCATCAATTATTGGTGTTGAAACAGTTTGAGCACCTGAATTTAATTTATACTCAGTCGTATTGTCAATGATTTTAGTCGTGACATCCCAAGACACATTTTGGACATTATCAGCAGGTGTTTGGTTACCAGCACCCACATAATGAACTGAGTCAATAGTCGTTGTTGTTCCGCTATGTGTCAAACCTTCTAGGATAGCAACTTGATTGTCTATATCCGCTTGTGAAGCAGATGAATTGTTGACGATGCTAGTAGCATTTGACACTTCTTTAGTAAATTCATCAGCATACTGACTATCATTTACCGCATCAATATCTTTTTGAAGCAATGTTTTATCAATAGCTTGATAAGCCACAAGAGTGTCCGCTTGACCGACTACTGTACCTGTTGCACCCACAGTATATTTATCTGAAACGAATGTACCAGTTGGCACGCTACTAACATCAGGTTTCTGTGCTGTTACCGAAACTGCGGCCATGACAGAGGGTGTAACCGTTGCATTAGTCGCTTGAATGGCATCAAAACCATCAATCAATCCCTGATCAATATCATTAAACTTTTTAACAAGCCCATCAGCATCAGTTGTGCTGAAAAACTTAGAAACTTGATCTGTGATACTTTGAGTGGCAGACTGCGTCGCGCTGTTCAAAATTTGAGCATAGGCACCAAAAGTTGTATTGACGTTACCATTGACAAAATTAAGCGCTGCCGTGGCAGAGTCGATCGGATGTAAAATACTAGCGGCTGTGATATCGCCATAAAAAATACGCATCTTGTAGAGAATTGAAGCTAATTTTTTATCAGCGGTATCATCCCCTTTTAAATCACTGTCAGAAACATGATAATAGCTTTTCAATTGTGTCAACGCTTTGTTAGCTTTTTCGCTAGCCGTGTTAATCGTTGTATATTGCGCTGCCGCTACCTCGTTCAACATATCAGTAACCATTTGCACTTGAATCAAAGCATTACCAATTTTGTCCTGATCGTGAATGACTACTGCCAATGTTCCTAAATCTGAATCCATAACAATTTGGGAAGTACCACCAGCGTTAGTAATAAATTGCTGCGCCAATGCTAATTGTTGTGAGGCAACTGTTTGCGCAAGTGTCGCTGTACTGTCATAGATTTTATATGAAGCATAATTAATTAATGCTTGTAAATCACTAGAAATTGTGTTTGCATGATCAGAAATCTTACCTGAACTAGAACCGGATGCTTGCCACAGCATGACAATACCAGCAATGTAGTTAGGAATTGTAGTAGTAACATAATTGTCAATTTGCGAAGAAATATCCGTGACAGCTGCCACTTCTTCTTGAACTGCGGTCGCAATTGCTCTTTGAACCAAAACAGATGGATCAACATTAATTGGAGCCGTAGTAGCGTATGTCGTATCACTCAATTGACTAAGTTCAACAAAAAAATCGTAGGATAAATATTTGCCAGGATCACTTAACAAGTTAATCAAAACATTAGTCTTGTTAGTCAAATTAGTCAGGTCTAAATCAAATCCGGGTACTTGACCATAAAATGAATCTGATTCAACCTTCTTACCTGAGGCAGTCACTGAACTTGACACAGAGCCACTTTGATATTGTTGCGCTAATGTTAGTGCCTGAGTTAGTGCTTTACCAATTAATGAGGTGCTACCAAATTTTGTAATCAAATTGGGCAATATATTAATAGCTTGCGCATAGTTTCCAGTTGTGGTGCCGAGTAACGCATTTAGTAAACTGGAACTTTGACTGTACGTCGGTCCCTTAGCCAAATCAGTGGCATTTTTAGAAACACTAGTTAACATACTCTGCAATGCAGTAACTGCTTCTGAAGTCCATTGCTTTGCGGTATCAGTGTCATTACCTAAGTTAACAGTTGCAATACCACTTGGACCAGTAATTTGTTTTAAAATTGCAACTTGTGCATTAGTCAGTGCTGTCTTATCTGATTGCAACGCTGACGTCAAAGTTGACAATGCAGCTTGATCATTAGTAAGAATATTTTGTTGAGCTGTCAGTTGACTTTGATAATTATTTAAAGTATCAACATAATCCTGAACCGTTTTGCTCAGTCCACTGGCTTTGCTGGCAGTCCAAGTACCCGATTTACCCAAATTACCAAACAACCCATAGCCATCGGCGCCATCATCGTTTGTTGTACCACCTATCAATAAATCGAGTGCATTTTGGTAAGATGAGTCTCCGATTAAGCCGTGTTTGCGAGTGATGGCGTCTTTCGCTGCCTGTGCCCAATTACCTTGACGAATATCAGCAATAATTTTGGTCATAACACCAGCACTGTCAGAATCATCTGATCCTTTAGCAGTGACAGTAGTCGTAGCATCTTTAATTGCAATTCCACCAATGTTATTATTTGGGTTAAAAGTATAAACAGTTGAAGCATCTGACAGCTTGCTTGTCGCAATGCTTAATTTACTTGTACTGTTGGCAAATGACTGTAGATTATCCGCAATAGCATTATTCAAATCTGATATGGCTTGTTTGGAATCGTTAACCGCTTGCGTCAGTGTAGCTACTTCATCATTGTCATTGTCAATAGTTGCCTGTTTAGCATTGACCAATAATTGATCCCGTGCAACTTTAGTTAGCAAGTCTTTCACAGACGGATCATTATTGACAATATCTAAAGTAAATTGTACTGTTCGACCATCAGAAAAAGTTGCAGTGGCAATACCATCGCTACCAATTTTTATTTCAACGGGATCCACTGTTGCATTATTAGGCGTGACCACCGAAATATTGAATCCCTTTGATTGCCAATCGGATGTCGTTATTGAACTACCAGAAATATTGCCTTGTACTTCAAATGTGTCACTTGCTTGTGATGCTGAAGACTGATTTTTATCGTCGGAAATAGCACCCTGATTATTGGCTGCTGAAGCGACAACACCTGCGTTACTAGCAACTACTGGATGTGCAGTAGGGTCTGCTGCAATTGCAGAATTAGCTGATGAAACAGCGTTCGAAGCTGTATTTGTCGCCGTATTGGCAGCCGAATTTGCGCTACTAGTTGCTGAAATATCATTAGTATCACTTGATTGTGTAGAAACACTAACTGAATTGACAGTTGTGGTCTTTGTATTATTTAATGATGTATCCTGATTTGCTGATGATGCTTGACTAGTTGCGGCTGGCAACGTGACCTGATTCGCACTTTGCGATTCAGTGACTTTCGAACTATCCGTGGTTGATTGTGCTTGCTGCGCTCCACTTAAATCAGCTGCATGGGCAACTGTTGTATTTGGCAAGCCAATACCTACTGCAATCGATGACACAACGAATAAACCAGATACAATCCAATTTTTCTTCGCCTTGAACATCTTTTTATGCTCCCGAGTATTCGTAGGAATATAAATTTTGCTCTCCCTCAATTTTTTCATAAACGCTCTAACTCCCTTTCCTTATCGAATCGATAACAACATTACTGATTTAACGCCAATTAAACCTATGTGATATTATCAAGCATTGTTAAAACAAGTTGTTAATCTATTTTTCAAGATTTCAGAAAAAGATTATTATTTATTATTCGTTATATAATTATTATTGGTGAACGTTACCAATAGAAATGAACTTAAATCGCTTGTTTTCAAAATATTTTCACGATTATTTCAAATCTGTATATTAAAAATTCTATTTATAAATATTACGCTTACTTGTGAAAATATATTTTTGTTATTTTTTTTACCAATTTTTTTCTCCGAAAATGGCCGTTATGTAGCTTCAATAGTGTAAAATATATAACAGAAATAATAAGTCGAGGCGTAGCACATGTCATCAGAAATCACATTAAAGACAATTGAAACACAAGATTTGCAAGATTTTTGGCAAATCAGCTATGGTCCATCGGCTGACTTGAAATGGATGAGCCTAAACGGTCCGTACTTCCACGATCCAGTCCTGAATTGGGAAGATTTTTATCAGCGCTTTTATCCGGCCAATATTAATAACCCGATGGTAAAACTGATTATTTATAACGGTGAAATTGTTGGATTGGTTTCAGCGTATTGGGATGATGGCAAACTCAAACAGTGGTTAGAAGTTGGTATTGTGATTTATGACGCCAATAAATGGGGGTTGGGCATTGGTGGCGTTGCTTTAAAGCAGTGGCTTAATGAAATGTTTACGCTTTTTGATTACTTACCACATATTGGTTTTACAACATGGTCTGGTAACATCGGTATGCAAAAATTGGGTGATAAAGTGGGCATGACAAAAGAAGGTGTGATTAGAAAAGTAAGGTATTGGCATAATCAGTATTATGATTCAGTTAAGTACGGTATTTTGAGAAACGAACTATAGAGAGTGTCCGTCACCTCTTATTTTCAAGTTTACAAGCAACTTTTATTAGTTTATAATGTCATCTATTATGTATTTCAAATAAAATTTTAATTTAAGGAGATTTATTTGTGTTCAGCTTTAAATATGACGATGATGTTAGTCTATCATTGCCCTTACCAGATCAGGATTCAGAAGCATTGTACGCGCTAGTCGAAGACAGCCGTACTACCCTGTCCCAATGGTTACCGTGGGCTGATCAGCTCCGATCTGCAGATGATGAAAAACAGTTTTTAAAAACAACGCTAACGCACTTCGGCACGGGGGATTCTTTAAATTGTGTGATCCGTTATCGTAATCAGCCAGTTGGTATGGTCAGCTTTAATCGAATTGATAAAGCACATCAACATTCCGAAATCGGCTATTGGCTAGGCAATCAATGGCATCACAAAAACATCATGCATCGTGCCGTCACAGCTTTACTAACAATTGGCTTCACAGAATACAACCTACGCAAAATTATTATAAATGTCGACGTTAATAATGACGCTAGTAATCACGTTGCTCAAAAATTAAACTGTCATTTGGATGGTACTAAACGTGAGGACATCTTATACAACAATGGTAAATTTGCAGATATGAACGAATGGTCATTATTACGTTCAGAGTGGGAAAAACACGATAAAAAAAGCAAAGAATAATTTCATTCTTTGCTTTTTTTCGTGTTTAAATCATATACTGCATATCAAAGTCTATTACGCCAAGATATTGATTTGTCGTTGGGTTCCCTACGTCTTTAAACCCCTGTTTTAAATAGAATTCATGCGCTGAGGCACGCGCTGATAAGCTGACTTGTTGATAGCCTTGCTTTTTGAAATCATCAAGTGCCCAGCGAAACAATCGTGATCCGAGTCCCTGCTGTTGATATGACATATCGACAGCAAAAGATACTAAACGCACGGTAGCGGTATTTTTTTGGTAAGTTGAAAATGTTGCCACCAACACATCAGCGACCGTAATGCCATAAAACTGATTATTTTGCTCAATCACTATTTCTTCAGGTGTAATTAATTTGCCGAGAGGCCCCCTTAAAACAGCATTTCTCAAATCAATATTTTGTTGATAAAGTTGCTTATTTGCAGTTGTAAATTTTTGAAAAAATGGTTGGTTAGTCACAGTATTAGTGCCCCGTTTCATCATTTGATGCCACCATTTTATCATACTCAACGATAAAAATAGTCACCACGATTTAATTTATCAAGAAACTCTTCAGGCGTTTTGTGTTTTTTGTAATAATAGGTTTTATCATTTTCATTAATCTCACGCGCAACCTTAGCAGGATTGCCAAAAGCGACTACATTGGCAGGAATATCTTTTGTGATGACACTGCCCGCGCCAATAACTGAATTTTCACCAATTGTGACGCCTGGTGTAATTGTGACATTAGCACCAATCCAGACATTGTCACCAATTGTAACTGGAAATGCATACTCGGCGCCTTCCTTAGTCCTTAAATCTGGATCAATGCTATGACCACCAGTATAAATGCCTGTGTAAGGTCCAATTAAAACATTGTCTCCAATGTGAATTGGTGCAGCATCAGCCAACGTCAAATTATTATTACCAAAGAAATTGTCACCGACGTGAATATTGAAACCATAATCAACTTGTAGCGGAATTTCGATAAAAATATTTTTACCCGTCTCACCTAATAAACTTTCTAAAATATCTTGACGTTTCTTTAAGTCACGATGTCTGAGCTGATTATATTCAAAAATTTTATCTCTTGCACGCATATTCAGTTCAAACAATGCTTCATCTTGATGATATAAATCGCCTCTAATCATTCGTTGATATTGAATATCATCTTTTTCATTCATAAATTAATCGCCTTTCATCACGTCTGCTCATTGCCTTGTCGTTTCATTTCTTCACTGAACGATTTGAACCTACTTTTTTGCATAGTTTTCAATCAAATCGCGTAGCTGCCTGAAGTCCTTTTTAACATCATAATCATGCCGTTTTTGTGCTACGAGATAACGCATGAGTTCTTTAATGCGGTCAATGTCAGTTTCATCAGTATAATCAATCCAGTTCACATGCTCTAACCAGTCAATGTATGCATGCTTACCTTTGCCATAACTATTACCAAATAGTAAGCACGGCGTACCTGTTAATACAGAAAAAACCATCGCATGCCAACGGTCGGTGATAATCATTTCTTGATGTGAAAACAACTCAAGTTCTGCTTCAAAGAGAGCTTCACGCGTAACTGGTGTTATTTTTTGTGGATCGTCTAAAACAGTATCAACACGATCAATTGGCCGTTCTGTCCCAAGCATTTCTTTGATATTATCAATTGTACTTTGCTTAACAACTTTCTCAGAGTCGTGACGTAGCACAAACAAGGCGCCGTGACGTTTGAATTTTAGATCAACAGCATTCATATATAGCACCATGTCAGGTGTAAATATGACTGGATTATCGAAAGTGGTTTGCATGCGATGAAAACTTTGTGCATCACGTGCAACAAGCACAAGATTGGGATTCATGCGATATGCTGCTTGGCTTTTTTTCTTTTCAACCTCACCGTCCTCATTTTCTTCAAAATGGATTGACTGTGGAAATGAAATCGTCAAGTTATTGACAAAAGTTGAAAAGACTTTACGTCTCGCTTCTTCATGATTATGATACAAATTTCCCATGTTACCACCACCAGTAAAAGCAATGATATCCTTGGGCTGTAAATGTTCTTGGACGACTGGGATAGCGTAATCGTCATCTTCTTCAATAATTTCAATATATTGATATTCTGGAAATTCATTTTCGACATATCGTCGTTCTGCTAATGAAACAGCTTGATCACCCATGTTAGTATAACTAGGCACACCAAACATATAAAACTTTGGCCGATCATTGTCAGGAATTTCGTGGACAACTGCGGTTGTATCAACATAAAAATTTGCCATTTGACTGACTACTCCTTTGAAATATTATAATTTAGCATTTTGATAAGCATGAGACATTTTGCGACCATTAACAAATAGAATCGATAATACTATGCTGATGCCGTTTGTTACTGCAAACACAAAGAAGACAACCGCTGTGCCTAACCACGCAATCAACTGCGGATAAATCAAACTAATGAAAAAATTAGTAATCCATGTTGTCGCGGTTGCCACGGACATGAATTGTGCTTTAACTTTTCCGGGAAACATTTCCGCCAACAACAACCAAGTGACAGGACTGACGATACCTTGATGATTCGCCAAAAACAGCGTCAATGCAATCAATACCAATGCATTTGTGACAGTTTGAGAGAATATAGTCGATTTCAGAATAGCACCTAACAATGCCAAAAAGACTACGTTACCAATTAAACCGATAATCAATATCCGATGATGATTAGTTTTTTCAATCATTCGAGTACCAAAAATACTTGCAATCACAGACACAACACCGATTAAGATATTTGCATAAAGTGATCCCCCTTCACCCATACCAACTTTTTCAAGTAAAATAGTGCCATAATACATGACCGTATTAACACCTGAAATTTGCTGAATTAATGCTATTACGATACCAGTAATTAACAGGTACAGTAATGTTTTATTTTGCAGTGCGCGCGACCAGCTAAATTCCTGGTCATCTGATTCTTCAATCGCTTCAGTTTCACTTTTAATAAGTGAATTTGTATTCTTAAATCCCAAACGACGGAACAACTGTCTGGCGCGATTAAAACGTCGCTTGAATAATAGCCATTGGGGGCTACCGCTAATACGAAATGAATTAATCCATAAAATCACAGATGGGACGGCCGCCGATAGAACCATCACACGCCAGATAGGTCCCCAATCACTCCAAATATTGCCTAAAATGGCATTAACAACAAAAGCACAAAGCTGCCCAAGAACAATAAAAATAGCATTTTTGTTAACATTTGCACTTCGTAAGTTATCCGGCGAAATTTCTGCCAAATACATTGGTGACAAACTCGACGCAGCACCAACTGCAATACCGAGAACAAACCGAAAGATTGACATAGACCAAAAATTTATAGCCGCTGCACACAGTACAGTTGCCACCGTAAAAATAATCGCAATCAATCGCAACGTTTTTTTACGACCAAATTTGTCAGCTACTTTACCACACCCTAGTGCACCAATACAGGCACCAATCACTAGTGAACTTGAAACAATGCCTTGTAATGATGGGGTTAGATCTAGTTGGTCTGACCGACTCATAAAAGCTAAGGCACCGTTGATCACACCAGTATCATAACCAAATAGGAAGCCACCTAAGGAAATAACATAAACACAATAATTCAAAAAATTAAGTTTAACTTTTTTATTTGTTTTGTTTTGCATACTTATCAATTCTGTCCTTTATTTGTTTTCGCTTTTTCCTATCTAACCACTTTAATAACAGCGAGATGTCAAAAAGTGTTTATAAAAAAGCCTCATTTGTATGAAACAAATTAAAGACTTAGTTACTCATTTATTCGAATTAAGCTTAATCCGCCTTTTTGTAATCAGCGTTTTTAGGATTATGGTCAAAGACATTTTCTTTGTCAGTTGACTCAGGATCATCCTTCTTGTTTTGTGATTTAACATCAATTTTTTCTTCTTCAGACATACAAATATTCTCCATTCATCCAGTTTGAAATCAATAATTCTTGTAACAGGTGACTGAATAATTAGCGGTGATCGCATTCACGGCCATTTATTAAGTCACCAAAACAATTCGTGTTTCAAATAAAACTCATGTCTCCTTCCACTTGTATTAGCGATTACATTAATAATACCACTTTGGTTAAATAAGCAATAAAATAAGGCTCAAAAATTGGTTTAACAATTTTCGAGCCTCTGTAAATCTGTTGGTTTAATTTCAATCCGAATAGTGTTGTAAAATTGACACAATTCGTTGACTGGCTTTACCATCGCCGTATGGATTCTTGGCAATTGCCATTTTCTGATAAAGGACATTATCAGTCAGTAATGCTAACATATTGGATAAGACAACGGCCTTATCTGTACCAATCACTTTCAACGTTCCCGCGTCAACCCCTTCAGGCCGCTCTGTGGCATCACGTAACACCAAAACTGGTTTATTTAATGAAGGCGCCTCTTCTTGTACACCACCCGAATCAGTCATCACAAAATAGCTTCGTGACATTGGATTGTGAAAATCAACAACATTCAGAGGATCAATTAAATGCACTTGAGAATTATTATCAAAAACATCATGAGCCAAGGTTTGAACGGCTGGACTTAAATGAACTGTGTAAATCACATCCACATCAGGACGTAATTGCGTCAGTTCATTAACAGCTTGGAAAACATTAGCCATTGGTTGTCCCTGATTTTCACGACGATGCATCGTTAATAAAATTATTTTATGATCTGATGGGATTTGGGATAAGACATCGTGGTTATAGCTTTTGTCAATCGTATATTGCATGGCATCAATGACAGTATTACCCGTCACAGCAATTTTAGACGATTGAATGCCTTCTTTTAACAGGTTTTCTTCACTCAAGGTTGTTGGCGCAAAATAAATATCTGACAAACGATCTGTGAGTTGTCGATTCATTTCTTCAGGATAAGGCGAATATTTATCCCATGTTCTTAGGCCGGCCTCGACGTGCGCAATAGGTATTTGGTGATAAAACGCACTCAAACTAGCTGCCATTGTTGACGTTGTGTCCCCATGGACTAAAACAAAATCTGGTTTTTCTTGGTCGATTACCACATCTAAGCGAGACAAAATTTTAGTTGTAATCGTCGTCAATGTTTGGTTTTTTTCCATAATGTCGAGATTATGGTCTGCATGCAGATCAAACAAATCCAAAACTTGATCTAACATTTCTCGATGTTGTCCAGTCACAACAACAATTGAGCTCATACCAGATGTCTTTTCGATTTCTTTGACAACTGGTGCCATTTTGATTGCCTCTGGTCGCGTGCCAAAGACGGACATAACTTTAATCATTTAATCCTCCTAAGATTGAAAGAACTGTGAGTGTTGCGTCGTAATAATGCAAATCTGCCATTGAATCAGATAATGTGATTTTCTGATTCTTAAATAAAATATCGTAGCCATAGTCGTGATTAACAGAGGCTGCATAATAAATCGGTGCGTTGAAACTAGCCATCGTTTGACTATTTAAGGAGTTACCCTTTAACGTATATCCAGCGCTAATGGTACTTTGTTTTTTGAAAAAATTCATGAGCTTAGTCAGTACCTTTTTTGCTTGCTTATCCGACGAATCGGCCAACATCATCGGTACTCGACAAGCATTGGCAGAATAATCTCCGTCATTTGCACCCGCAACGCTATTGGCTTTAGCAGGTTTTGCTTTTGAATGGCTCACTACCGCAAAGTCCGGCAACAAACCGCTTTGGTTCCTAGCGCTTAAATCAGACAAATATTGCAACATGTTGGTATTGACTGTCTGCCAAGTTGAATCTTTGGTCACTTCGTGTAAATTGTCAAATACACTCGGCATGACATCGGAAGTTCTCATGATTTGATAATAATCAGAAGATTTAGTTACCCAGCTTCCTGTTGTTAAAAATTTATCTTTCTGGTTGTATTCATATTTCAAGATATCATCAGCTATCTTTTTTGCTAAGTTACGGTACTTTGAGGCAGATTGTGGCCATGTTTTAGCGGCCGTTAATAATGACTGCGCAATATATAAATCGCCATCAGTTGCTGATTGGTCTGAACCCACCCACTTTTGAGATTGGTTATATTGTTGTTGCCAAGACATTAAGTAGGTTTTTTCAGACTTATTATTATCAGTTTTTACTGTAATACGATTTTCCAAATAATAGGCTAGTAATCGTTCAAATTGCGATTGTTTCGCCCAACCTTTTTGGCCCGCTTTAGCGATAATTTGCATGCCATAACCTTGTCCCTCCGACAAAGCTACCGGTTTCTTATTGTTTTTAATCGTATTAATCAAGTCTTGCTTTGAATTATACTTGACAATAAATTGATGTTGCCAATCCTGATATGCTTTGTATTTCACGTCTGTTTCGTGATTTACTCTTAATGCAATTAGGACACCAATATAAGCCAAAATAATTAAAAGGCTTAATATAACTGGATACTTGTTGGATTTCATTTTGATAACCTCCTACTTGATTAATCTTCAAATCGATTTGTTTTAACCCAACGTGTGCCATTTCTTTTAAATATCTTATCCATCAAAACCTGTAATACAGCGTGTACAGAAACAATAATAAACAGTTGCGAATATGTGAAATATGATGCCAAAGCAATTCGAACTGATTTAGCCGTAGTCTGACCAAATTGCGAAGCCAAAGCAATACTGATTTGTAACATATACAGTAGAATCATCAAAAGCCAATTAAAAACGAGCACTTGTGATATCTGCGTATTGCCTTGTGTAAATGTAAATGGCATTTGCGTGTTGGGATCAAACCAACTCCAAATCATAAATCCAAAATTAACCAAAAAAATGATGTCTGATAGAATGACTGCCGAATTAAAGATAAAAAATGTCGATGTAAAGTAGAATGTTTCAAACTTAACGCGCCAATTACTCTTGTTAAACAAATTTTTAAAGTTATCAAGAACGACTTGATAGTTACCTTTTGCCCATCGAAGGCGTTGAAAATAATAATCTTTAAGATGCTCTGGTTCTTGCTGAAAGGCTTCAGAGTTGTATGCAAGAGCAATTAGTTTACCACTTTGCATAATTTTAAACGAAATATCGGTGTCTTCTGTTAAAGCACCGTCACTCCAACCACCAATGCTGTCAACAAAATCACGTTGAATAATAAAATTGGTTCCTGGAATTCGACCAATTTTAAACATGTGCCACATAGCAATGTGTTGAATACGTTGGCTGACCATAATTTCTTGATTAATGAAGCGAGTTAAGTAATTTTGATCAGCATTTCTAGTTTTATTACGTCCGAATACGGCCATATACCGGTCCGGATTTTCCAATGCTTTTTGAACTAGGAAGTATAATGCATTTTTTTCTGGCATGGCATCTGCATCATAAACGGCAATAAATTCACCGCGGGCAATTTTGAGAGAATCGTTCAAAACCCCGGCCTTACCACCTGTACCCGTTCGCTCAATTATTTTGTAGTTGCGTCCTGCGTGCTGCTCATCGGCGAAAGCCTGACGCATGCGATCTGCTGTGTGGTCCGTGGAATTGTCTGAGTATAGTAACAATTCAACTTTATCTTTTGGATAATTAAGTGCTAACAATGCTCGTGTCGTATTTTCAATCACAATTTCTTCGTTATGCACAGGTACGACAACTGTTATAAGTGGATAGCGCGACAACGCTGGAGTCTCGATAATACGATGGCTATTTTTAAACCAAAAATGAATTGCCCCACTTAACATGACAAACGAAATAAACAGTGACAACCAAATTAACATCAAAGTCACAATCATCAATAGCTGATTAATCGTTTGCATTCAAGTCACCTCTGGTCTTTAACTCGCGCAAATGCAAATTCACTTTCGTGGTCTCAACACGATCATAAATAATCCACATGAAGTACAATAAAACTAACATTATAATGAAAAAGATAATGCTCACAGCAATTGAAAAGAAATAAAAAAAGTTAATCATATCATGTCTCCTGTTAATGCTTTTGCATATATTCAACGATAATGTCTGTCTCCATTTGACGGTAAAGTTTGTTCATAGCTAAATCTAAACTAGAATATTTATCAATATTTTTTTCATTAATATGCATTGTCGCCGTTTTAAATTGTGGTTTAAACCCGTCAACCATGATTGTTGCTAATTGGTCGTTGACATTATTATTCAGTTGCATTAAATTGGTTTCCGACACAGTATGCGAAATAATCAAAAATGTGGCATTGTCAACGTAATAAATTGATTCACCCGGCAAACGATCTTGTTTTAAAATAGTTTGAATAGCTGATAGTATTTCAGCATACTCAGATGCATGAAACTGTTTATATTGTTCATGATGCGACCATTGAACAGCCGTTACATCAATCCAAACCTCTAATTTATTTTGTTTTTGAATAAACTCAGCTGATTTTGAAAAAGTATTGCTGGCGGTGTGCAAGGTTTGGAAGTTGACGGCTGGATCATAATGTTCAACGTAAGCCTCAATGTTGGCACGATTCGTTGCAATCCAGCCCAAATCACCGATAAAATGACGACCTAAAATGGTGACAAAACTTAATATTGGATATGCAGCTATCACAACAATTCGGGTAAAATTAGAAATTAATGGATACCCAATTGTCAGTGTAAATATACCTGCTGCTAAAATCAGTACCACCATCCAAGACAATAAAACACTGGGGATGAAGAGACCTGAAGCAACGGCCAATAGAATCAGTGCCGCCATTGCAACAGTGATGTTATTAGTGCTCATATCGGCCAAAAGCATAAAACTCACTATGGTCATAGCGATTAAAAAAATCGTTAATGTCCCAAATCTAATCATTTTTATTCGTTTCATCACATGCTCCAGTAAATCCGTCGTATCTGTATATAATAGTTTTAATCGCGTCATATATTACTGAAAACATTATATAATATATACGATATATGGTCAATAATCTTATTTAAAAAGGAAACAAAAAACACATATTGTGCATTCAAAGGTACAATATGTGTTTTTTATTTAGAATATTATTTCGTTTTGTGTTGCTGTAATACCAAAATATCTTTTATCACATCACTAATGTTGACGCTCTTCATGCGATCATATGCTGTCGTTTCTATTTCGGAATAAATACCATTGAGTGTTTGTTGGATATTGCCACCAACAATACAGTCTGGATTAGTTTTTGGATCAATATGTAATAAATTATGGTCAATACTAATCGCAATATAGACATCATACAGACTGATTTCTGATGGTAACTTGGCTAACATCGGTGTTACCGCGCCCTGTCTTGTGGTAATAAACCCACTTTCTCGTAACTCACTCATTAAATTTCGGACAACACTAGCGTTGGCACCAATGCTGGCCGCAATCATTTTACTAGATAAATCGCCATCCCGATAAATATCCAGGAAAGCTAAGATGTGTATTGCATCACTTAATTTATATGAAAATCGCATCAGCTGACCTCACTTCCTTCCTAATAAGTATCGCATAAAAAATGACATAACACAGGTTGTTATGTCATTTTTTCTAGACAACTTGCTAATTATCTGATAATCTCTTTCACTGCTTCAGATAAAGGCGTCAAATCATGTCCCAAAATTTGAGGCAAGTCATCACTAGGGTGTGCTAATGAGCCATCATCAATGGGTGTTTGAAATGATGTTACCATAAGTGCTGTGTCATGATCTAAACCATTTTTTTCTAATTGTGACGTATACTCACTTTCAGAAACTTGCTGAATGCTAGATGACGCATTGAAAGCGCTCTTAACTGTCTCACCAAGTGTTGCAAAGTTAATCGAAGGACCAGATAATTCGTAAATTTCTCGTTCAGCACCATTAGCTAAGACGTTCGCTGCAGCTTCTGCATATTCACGTTCTAATGCCCACCCTACTTTTTTGTCTGCCCAATAATAAGCAGAAGCATCACTAGCAGCAGCTTGCAAAAAACTCGTTTCATTTTCTAAATACCAGTTGTTTCGCAAAAATGCGTGCGATAATTTGGCCGACACAATGGCTTGTTCCGTCCCACGGTGGTCTTGCGCTAAGAAATTCTCAGATTCGTCAGCATGCGGAAAACTAGTATAAACAACAAATGACACATGATTAGTTGCTAAAGCATTGACAACATTTTGATGTTGTACTAACCGTGGCACTTCTCCACCCGGCTGCGACGAAATAAATAACACCCGATCAATACCCGACAGCGCTTTCGTCATAGCTGATTCGCTATCATAAGATGCCTCACGTACTTCGATATCCTTGAAAGCTTGTTTAGCCTTTTCTGCGTTCCGCGCGATTAGTACAATGTCTTTTTTATCAACAAGCGTTAGTAAGTGTGACACAGCTGCGCGGCCAAATCGACCAGTAGCAGCAGTAATTGCATATTTAACCATGATAAATTCCTTTCGTAATAAAAAAGTTTATAATTTATTATAACACAACTTGTTGTTTTTAGAACAACAAGTTATTAAAAAACAAAAAAAGACCATAATGGTCTTTAATATGATCTATCTAATATTCTGGTAACCACTTCAAATCTGCAACCGCTGCCTTAGCATCAGTCACGCCTTGTGCGATGCCTTCATCAATGGCAACTTGCGCTACGGCAACAGCAACAATTTGTGAAAATTCATCCAGATGAGAAACAGGTGGCAAAACAGCCGTACTATCGTCTGTTAAAGTGTCAGCTAATGCGTGCGCAGCTGCTGAAATCATGCCCTGCGACAATACTTTTGCACGTGCTGCAATCGCGCCTAATCCCAAACCTGGATAAACTAAAGCGTTATTGCCTTGCCCGATTTGGTAAGTTACACCCTCAAAAGTCACGTCAACGGCTGGAATACCAGTTGCAATTAATGCTTTACCTTGACTCCATTTGATCAAATCTTGTGCACTTGCTTCAGCGAGCTTGGTTGGGTTAGATAATGGGAAAATAATTGGTCGATCAACATAGCTAGTCATTTCACGAACAATTTCTTCGGTGAAAGTCCCTGGTTGGGTTGACGTGCCCACCAAAATGGTTGGCTTAATTGTTTTAATCACCGCAGTGAGATTGGTGAGTTCGTCAGCATTAGTAAATTCTGAGCGCGAACGAGCAAATGGTTGTTGCGCAGGCGTCAAGGTATCATCATCATCAAACAACAATCCTTGCTTATCAACCATGTAGAAGTGCTTGCGGGCTTCGTCTTCACTCAATCCTTGTTTAACCATTTCAGTATAAACTTGGTTTGCAATCCCAGCGCCCGCTGATCCGGCCCCAAAAGTGACATAAGTTTGATCAGTTAGTTTTTTGCCTGTCAGCTTCATTGCCCCCAAAACACCTGACAAAACGATAATGCCTGTGCCTTGAACATCATCATTAAATGTTAGAATTTTATCTTGGTATTGTTTCAAAATACGTGCTGCATTTGAACGTCCAAAGTCTTCCCAGTGCAAATAAACATTTGGAAATGCGGATTCAATTTCATCAACAAATTTTGCAATGAAATCATCGTACTTTGAACCACGAACACGTTCATGCTGATTTCCTAAGTATAGTGAATCGTAAAGCAATTTTTGATTGTTTGTACCAGCATCAATCACAATTGGCAACACATTTTCTGGATTGATACCAGCTGCAGCAGTGTATACCATCAACTTGCCGACTGAAATATCAACGCCGTTAACGCCCCAATCGCCAATACCTAAAATACCTTCAGCGTCGGTGACAACAACTAATTTAATATCTCGGCCATTTGCTGCACCAAGTAAAGTTTCTTTAATCGCTTCAGGATGGTTGACATCCAAAAATGCTGCCTCTTGTGGATCAACATAATTTTCCGAATAATTCTCGATTGACTCAGCAATTGTTGGATCGTAAACAATTGGCATAAATTCAACAACATGCTGCGAAAAAACTTTGTAAAACAACACGCGATTCGTGTCAAAAATTTGCATTAAAAATTTGCGTTTTTCAATATCTGATGTCTTAGTTTGATATTGTGCGTATACCTGCGCAGCTTGTTGTGCAATTGTCTGAACAACCGGTGGCAATTGACCAACAATATGATATTGTTGACGTTCTGCCTGTGTAAAGGCTGTACCTTTATTTTTAAAAGCATCATTTAAAATATTTGTCATGTCCTGATCTCCTTTTCACTTTATACGCGGATGTGTCATGTCAGCTGGCACAACCCATTTATCAAAATCCGCGGCCGTAATTTTACCAGAAGCAATTGCCGCTTCACGCAGTGTAGTTCCCTCTTTTTGTGCTTTTTGAGCGATATGTGCTGATGTTTCATAACCAATATGCGGTGATAATGCCGTAACAGTCATTAACGACTGATACACTAAAGCCTTCATTCTATCTGGATTAATGGTCAACCCAGCTACTAATTTATCGTCCCATGATTGAATACTTTCCTGTAACAGACTCACAGAATCAAGATACGTTGCAATGATGACAGGCTTATAGACGTTCATTTCAAAGTTACCTTGTGATGCGGCAAAGTTAATTGTGGCATCATGTCCAAACACGGTAGCAGCAACCATTGTTAGCGCTTCAATTTGTGTAGGATTTACTTTACCAGGCATAATAGAAGAACCCGGCTCATTGGCTGGAATATTAAATTCACCATATCCGGCACGAGGTCCTGACGCCAAAAAACGAATATCATTTCCGATTTTGACTAGGTCAGCACTCAACGTTTTTAAGACTGAGTGAACCATATTGAGACCGGAATGTTCAGCCATGCCTTGAAATTTATTCGGTGCATTCACAAAGGAAACGCCGTAAAGTTCAGCAAGCTTTTTAACGACTTCAACATCATAATCTGGCGCCGTATTTAATCCTGTCCCTACCGCTGTTCCCCCAATGGGCAATTCAAGCAATGTTGGTAAATTTAATTCTAAATAATCGATGTTATGCTGGATACCCGATGCCCAGCCAGAAATTTCTTGTCCGACAGTCATCGGTGTTGCATCTTGTAAATGTGTGCGACCAATTTTAATGACATCTTTATAGTCCTGCGCTTTCTGATCAAATGTTGCTTTGACATGTTTGAGAATGGGCAACAATTTGACAGTCTCCAAGAACGCGGCAATCGCCATCGCAGTAGGAAATGTATCATTTGAACTTTGCGAATGATTGATGTCATCGTTTGGTAGTAAAGGCAAATCCGGTTGTATTTTAGCGGCCAGATGCGCAATGACCTCATTCACGTTCATATTAGTTTGCGTGCCCGACCCTGTTTGATAAACGACTAATGGAAATTGATCTTGGTATTTACCCGTCAATAATTCGTCGACAGTCTTAACAATCAAATCAGCTTTGGCTTGTGATAATTCACCAAGCTTAGCATTCGTTAAAGCAGCTGCCTTTTTGATGTGCAAAATTGCCTTAATGACTGGATATGGCATTCGCCCACCGATTTTAAAATTTTCGTGTGACCGTTGTGTTTGTGGTCCCCACAAGACATCATTTGGAACCTTAACTGGACCAATGGCGTCTTCTTCAATATGATATGCCATGCTAAATCCCCCTTTTTATTTTATTGTAACCGTTTTACTAAATAACAATGTTACGTTTTTTTTCATTTTTTAAAAAAATTTGTGATTTAATTTTTTGAACATCATCAAAAGTGAACAAACTAGCGTTATGCTTACTGCAATTATAGAACTTTCTGACTTTTTAGGTGTTGCAGACGTTTGTGGTAGTTGCTCCTTAAAATTGTTTTGGTCAATCGGTGATTGAAGAGTTGGCCTTTCAAAATCGTTTTTGACAATTTTTTTGTTGCTAATTTTAGTTTCTGTTTTGGTTAATTTAGCAGGATCTGGTACATCAACTTTTGTCTTAATGTAGATCGGCTCTGGTACGTCAACTGCCCAACCATGTGCTTCCGGTACATCAACAGCTGTCTTCTCGTAAACTGGTTCTGGTACATCAACCGCCCAACCATGTGCCTCGGGTACGTCAACGGCTGTCTTCACATAAACTGGTTCCGGTACGTCAACTGCCCAACCATGCGCCTCGGGTACGTCAACAGCTGTTTTCTCGTAAACTGGTTCTGGTACATCAACCGCCCAACCATGCGCCTCGGGTACGTCAACGGCTGTCTTCACATAGACTGGTTCTGGCACATCAACCGCCCAGCCGTGCGCCTCGGGTACATCAACTGCTGTCTTCACGTAGACTGGCTCGGGTACATCAACCGCCCAGCCATGCGCCTCGGGTACGTCAACGGCTGTCTTCACATAGACTGGTTCTGGCACATCAACTGCCCAGCCATGCGCCTCGGGTACATCAACTGCTGTCTTCACGTAGACTGGTTCTGGTACGTCAACTGCCCAACCATGTGCCTCGGGTACATCAACGGCTGTCTTAATTTGAACTTGAGCATAAACAATCTTCGTCTCAATGTTTGCTGCGTTTAACTGAACATGATTATCTGTAATCGCGTCTGGTTCCGCTGTCTTGACATAATAATCACTAATACTTGGTTCACCATTATTTCCCAAATCATCATTATCGGTTTGCCAATCGCTATATTCAACCGCTGACACTTCACCGGCGTTATTCACATGGTAAGTGGCTGTTCGGGTATACGTCACTTGATATGTCTTATCGGCTAATAACTGCTTGCCTTGTTCGTCCACATAGTGAATCGTCTTTGTAATGACCTTTTCCAAACTGGCTTTATCTGTCCCATCTGGTTGCTTAGGATCATTTGGTATCTTCGGATCAATGATCGTCCCAGGATTGCCTGGATTATCTGGCGTGTTCACAATTGTCCAGCTACTTAATCCTGGTGTCTCTGGACGCTCATAAGGCGCATAAACGTATCGTACTAATGTAGAGGGAACAAATTTATTACTCAAACTAAAGTTTGCATTACCGACATTTTTGTGTGCGCTGATCAACCCAGGATCATTAGGATCAGATACTAAGAGTGTGTAGTGGTAAATTTGTCCAACAGTTTGGTAAACAAATGGTCGCCCATTGTCATCAAATTGATTCTGTCCATCTTTAGATTTTAACCAGTAGAAATTACCTTGATTAAAGGCTCTAACAGCTTCATCTAATGACGTGGTTGGTTGATTTAAGTTTGCAACATAAGATTTTGAGTCGCCGTTCTCATTTTGAATCACGCGCCAAACAGCAAATGCATAAGCACCATGGGCATCTTGCCGGATATTTTTTGTATCAATCTTACCGTTTATAAAATCATTGAAGCCATCGTTTAGTTGTGATTCAGTATAGGCTTTACTTTGTTCGGATACCTCACCTGTTTCTGCACCAATCGTTTTAACGTAATAATAACCTGGGAAGTCAAGTGGCTTGCCGTCAATGACATTAGTTGTATGATAAGCATCAATTTTAGTTACTGCTGGAGTAATGACTGGTTCTGTCAAATCGGCATAAATTTCATTTCCATTTTCATCTTTTTGTTTCGTGTCGACTGAAAAATGAACTTCTTGTTCAGTTTGTTTTGGTAGCGTCATCTCTATTCTATGAGGTAATGATATAAACGATATTACACCGTGACTATTAATTGCATATCTAAATTCATTATCAAATGCAAAATCAAGCGCTACACCTTGATCAGAAGTTTCCGAATTGTTAATGACATATGTCTTCATCAGTTGGTTTTTAGTATTAATTTGTTGTAATACAATGCTTTTCAAGTCTTTGCTAATTCCGACATATAGATGCTTAGTCGCCGGATTTGAATTAAATTGCATCCCATTATATCCTTGGATATCTGAAAAAACGCGGTACGCATTTCCATTTGAGTCCTGAATTTGGATGGGATAATCATTAATCTTATTTGGTGATATTGTCGTAACGGCTTGTTTTTGTTCCGGCGTTAATGGGGCAGGTACAATAGTTGTCTCTGAGTTGTCAGTAGCTGCATTTTTATCAGGTTCGTCAGTTTTTGATAACTTATCTGGCTCCGAAGCATCAGTTATTTGTCCACGTTCAGTATTGCCATCATTATTCTGTGTGCCAGTTTCTGTATCTTGGGCGTTAGTTAGCGACTCATCAGCCATTTTGTTTTTAGTTGTGTCACTAGTGTCATTTACTATCTCGCTGTCGTCACTAATCGGAGATGTACCCTGAGATGGCATGTTTGCGCTCGTCTCACTAGACTGAAAACTACTATTTTGAGTTACCTTGTCTTGTTTTAAAGACTGATTAGAGTCCGGATTATCACTGACATTTTTGTTTACTGTCAAACAATCATTGCTGCTCACAGTGTCAGCATGGGCAATATTGCTGTTTAACACCACTGTGCCTCCCATGAATCCGATAGAAAGTCCAGCTACGATCCATAGCTTTCCTGCCTTAAACATCTTGAATCTTTTACTTAATAGTTGTCGCTTGTCCTTCATTGCTCACAATCCCCTTTTTTCTTTATTACAGTTGGTATTATCTCCCCATAATATTTATTTTCGGTCATCAATTCTTCAATAGATTGATAGACAATTATTCACAAATACTTGCTATCGTTGAGTGTAGTAGTTGTTTAATAGATTAACTTAAGGAAATAAATTATGAATCGTAATTTAAAAGTTATGCAGACAAAACGGAAGATTTTTTTAGCAATCATTAACTTGTCACGTGATACCCCGATTAACAAAATTAAAAATACTGATTTAGCAACCATGACTGATTTGAATCGCGCCACCATTAAAAAATATATTCAGCCTGATGCAACACCTGATGCTTTTTTTGAAGAATTTCAAAAGGAATTACTTGAGAGAGTCCACTTAGCTTATCAAATTGGTCCAGAGAAATGGTATGATCCCAACATTTATTCACATTCTCAAATGCTCAACCAATTGCGCGTTCTGTTTGATTTTCAAAACGAACTACGTCAGTTGTTTATATACTGTGGCCATACAGCCGCCTATTTCTTTCACCAGCTAAAATTAGGAATACAGAGTCGGGACTTCACAATTTATCGTATTGAACAGCAATCAGAACACGTTCCTGGACTATCATATATTTCAGAGCGACAAGCAGTCTTCTTCAAAAATGAACTATTCGCTTTAATCTGCACTTGGATTACAAGCGAGAATCCAGAAACACCCGAGGAATTTATCAAAGTTATTGAAAACTTGTGGGCTAATCAGATGGTTTGGCCATAATTGAGTGAAGTTATTACCATTTAAAAATCACCGAAAATTTAAAACAGCAACATCATTATATTTTTCCATTAACCTGTACTAAATATAACTAATGCCGAAGTCAACTAATTTTTTTGACTTCGGTTTTTTAATTAAAAAAGAAAAAAATGAATTCTATATAAAATTTAATTTTTATCGTTAAAAGCATTGTGCATCAACTAGCGTACATTAATTTTCTACTTTAATTGATCTACCCCAAAATGTAAGCGCTTGCATTTTTGAAATAGACGTTTTATAATCAACGTAACTTGGAACGTTCCATTTATTTCATTTTTAATATTTGTAAATCAGTACAAAACGACACGTTCCAAAAAGGAGAAAAGTATGCAAACAGAAAAATGGTGGCAAAAGGCTGTCGTTTACCAAGTCTATCCCAAAAGTTTTCAAGACAGTAACCATGA
>DWKF01000028.1:0-26243 GCA_018249355.1 Cecropterus longipennis
TCAATAGCGTCAGGTAAAGGTGGTAAATATCGAAAAATGCCAGGAATTTGATCTGGTTTTTTAAACTGATATAGATGTGGCTTATCATTTTCGGCATTTAATACAGGCAAGGTATCAACGATAGTGTTGTCCATATCAATGAATAATTTGGGTTTGATGATAGTATTCTCCTTTGTTGAAAACGCTTACATATTCGGAATAGACAAAATTATACAGCGTCAGAATAAAAAAATCAAATGTATACCAATTACTATTTTATTTATAATACTGCTATTTTTAAAATTTATCAATAAAAAAATAAAATGTTGACATATACGGACAAATATTTTATTATGACATTGTAAGCGTTTCCAAAAGTGGCGATTCTAGAAAGCTAAATGATTTCGAAATGCAATACAATAACAAGTATTTTTTGGAGGAAAAATTAATGACAACAGAAGTGAAGCACAAGTTTTGGTTTGTTACAGGATCACAGTTTTTATACGGTCCAGAAGTTTTGGAGCAGGTGGCAGAAGACTCAAGAAAAATTATTAGTCAATTGAATGATTCTGGTAAATTACCATATCCGATTGAATTTAAAACTGTTGGTGTAACCGCCGAAAACATTACAGAAACAATGAAAGAAGCTAATTATGATGATAGTGTTGCAGGCATTATCACTTGGGCACATACCTTTTCACCGGCCAAAAACTGGATTCGTGGTACCCAATTACTGAACAAACCGCTTTTGCATTTGGCAACTCAAATGTTAAATACAATTCCTTATGACACTATTGATTTTGATTATATGAATTTAAATCAATCAGCGCATGGTGATCGAGAATATGCCTTCATCAATGCACGTCTACGACTAAATAATAAAATTATTTTTGGTCACTGGGCTGATGAAGACATTCAACTGCAAATTGGTAAGTGGATGGACGTGGCTGTTGCCTATGATGAAAGCTTTAAAATTAAAATTGTTACGTTTGCAGACAAGATGAGAAATGTTGCCGTAACTGACGGTGATAAAATTGAAGCCCAAATTAAGCTTGGTTGGACGGTAGATTATTGGGGGGTTGGTGATTTAGTTGAATATGTCAATTCAGTAGACGAATCAGACATTGACAAACTATATGATGATTTACAAGATCAATATGATTTTGTCCAAGGTGATAACAGCACTGAAAAATTCGAGCATAATGTGAAGTATCAACTGCGTGAATATATTGGTATCAAAAAGTTCTTAGATGATAAAGGCTATTCTGGGTTTACAACGAACTTTGAAGACTTAGTAGGACTAGAACAATTACCAGGCCTTGCTGCACAACTTTTGATGGCCGATGGTTATGGTTTTGCTGGAGAAGGGGACTGGAAAACAGCTGCTTTGACACGTTTGTTAAAGATTGTTTCTCATAACCAAGCCACAGCATTTATGGAAGACTACACACTTGATCTGCGTAAGGGGCACGAAGCTATTTTGGGATCACATATGCTTGAAGTCGATCCAACAATTGCTTCTGATAAGCCACGTGTGGAAGTTCACCCACTTGATATTGGTGGTAAAGAAGATCCAGCACGACTTGTCTTTACAGGTCGCTCTGGTGATGCTGTAGATGTTACGCTAGCAGACTTTGGAGATGAATTTAAATTAATTAGTTATGATGTTACTGGAAACAAACCAGAAGCAGACACACCATATCTCCCTGTTGCTAAGCAATTGTGGACACCGAAGGCTGGTCTTAAGGCTGGTGCCGAAAGTTGGTTAGCGGTTGGTGGTGGACATCACACAACATTGAGCTTCTCGGTTGATTCAGAACAATTAACAGACTTGGCTAATTTGTTTGGTATTAAGTTTGTTAATTTAAAGTGAGGATGTCATGATGCATAATACACCTACAAAGAAAATATCTAGTTCTTTCATTTATTTTTTCGGGGCATTTGGCGGTATTTTATTTGGTTATGATATTGGCGTAATGACAGGTGCTTTACCTTTTCTTCAGAAAGATTGGCATTTAACAGACGCTGGGACCATTGGTTGGATCACTTCAACTCTAATGCTGGGGGCGATTTTAGGTGGTGCATTAGCTGGTCAACTCTCAGATAAGCTAGGACGACGTAGAATGATTTTGGCTTCATCATTCGTCTTTGCTTTGGGGGCAATTATGGCCGGATTTTCACCGGATGATGGAGTTGCTTGGTTGTTAATTGCACGATTCTTGCTAGGATTAGCAGTTGGTGCCGCTTCAGCCTTAGTGCCCTCATATATGTCTGAAATGGCACCAGCTCGAACACGAGGACGTTTATCAGGTTTAAATCAATTAATGATTGTTTCTGGCATGCTGTTGTCATATATTGTTGACTACTTACTTCAGGAGTTGCCTCACATGTTAGCTTGGCGATTAATGTTAGGGTTGGCCGCTGTACCTGCTATTATTCTGTTTTTAGGAGTCCTTAGACTGCCTGAGTCCCCAAGGTTTTTGGTTAAAATGAATAAACTTTCAGAAGCAAAACAGGTCCTGACCTTTATTCGAACAGATGCTGAGGTGGAACCTGAATTAGCAGATATTCAAAAAACGGTCGCCATTGAGTCAGGTGCGCAAAAGAATATTACTTTAGCAACTTTGTTTTCAAGTAAATATCGGTACCTAGTAACTGCCGGAATTGGTGTTGCCGCATTTCAACAGTTTATGGGAGCCAACGCGATTTTCTATTACATTCCATTGATTGTTGAAAAGGCAAGTGGACAAGCTGCTTCAAGTGCTTTACTCTGGCCGATTGTTCAAGGTGTGATTTTAGTTTTGGGTGCACTACTGTATATGGTAATTGCCGATAAGTTTAAGCGCCGCACATTGTTGATGTTAGGTGGCACAATTATGGCTTTGTCATTTTTGATGCCGGCTGCCTTAAATGCACTTGTGGGATCAGATAAGTTTCCACCAATGTTAATTGTTGTGTTCCTATCGATATTTGTTGCGTTTTATTCCTTTACATGGGCACCTTTGACATGGGTACTGGTGGGAGAAGTCTTCCCATTAGCTATTCGAGGTCGTGCCAGTGGATTAGCATCATCGTTTAATTGGTTGGGATCATTTGCTGTTGGATTACTGTTCCCTATTATGACGGCTGTAATGCCTCAAGCAACAGTATTTGCGATTTTCGGTGTTATTTCTATCATTGCAGTTTTATTTATCAAATTTGCGGTACCAGAAACACATGGCAAAACACTAGAGGAAATTGAAGCACAAGGGACAAATCATTAGACGATACGACAAGTTTACATGATTTATCTGTATCAGTTTAAAAGCGCTAATCAGATAAATGAAAACTGATTAGCGTTTTTTATTTAAAGGAGAAAAATGTCAATGACACCGAAAGAAATTAAATCAGCTTTGCAAAAAGGGAAAGTCGCTCTTGGGGTAGAGTTTGGTTCTACTACTGTCAAGGCAATACTGACTACTGAAGATTTTCAAACAATCGCTTCGGGTAGCTACGAATGGGACAACAACTTTCAGGACGGTCTGTGGACCTATGCGATTTCTGATGTTTGGTTGGGTCTGCAAACTGCGTATCGCAATTTAAAACAAAAAGTTGAAGATGAATACGGAGTTAAGATAAATAAAATTAGAACTATGGGATTTTCAGCCATGATGCATGGATACCTGGCATTTGATAAAGAAAATACATTATTGGTACCGTTCAGAACTTGGCGGAATGCCATAACAGGTGAAGCTGCTACAGAATTAACAAAACTTTTTGATTTTAATATTCCGCAACGGTGGAGTGTAGCTCATTTGTATCAAGCTATTTTGAATCAGGAATCACACGTTAAAAACATTGATTTTATAACGACTTTGGCCGGATATGTCCATTGGCAGTTAACAGGTAAAAAAGTTATTGGTGTTGGTGATGCGTCAGGTATGTTTCCGATTGATGAGCAAACTAGTCATTATAATCAAGAGATGATGACAAAATTTAGTGCACTTAAATCAGTACAACAATATCAATGGCAAATTGAGGATATCTTACCAAAACCATTGATCGCAGGTCAGAACGCAGGCAATTTAACTGAAAATGGCGCCCATCTTTTGGATCCTACTGGTGACTTAGAGTCTGGTTCTATCATTGCACCGCCGGAAGGAGATGCTGGAACTGGTATGGTGGCGACGAATAGTGTCAAAAAAAGAACAGGAAACATTTCGGTAGGAACTTCCATTTTTTCCATGATTGTCTTAGAAAAGAATCTTGAGCACGTGTACAGCAATATTGACATCGTGACAACACCAACCGGTTTACCTGTGGCGATGGTACATGCTAATAACTCTGCTTCAGATTTAAACGCATGGGCAAAATTATTTAGCGAATTTGCTCATAAAATTGGGAGCGATATAGCGACTAACAAATTATACGAAGTATTGTTTAACGCGGCTTTGAATGAAGCAGAACCCGACGCGGGCGGATTGACAGGATATGGTTATTATTCTGGTGAAAATATTACAGCTATACCAGAAGGTCGACCACTATTAGTTCGTCAACCAGATTCAAAATTTACAATTGGCAACTTGATGCGTATGCATTTATTTACAGCGTTCGGTGCCATCAAAATTGGTATGCGAATATTGGCAGATGAACAAGTATTGACTGATAACATTGTGGCCCAAGGAGGTGTTTTCAAAACACCGATTGTGGCACAAAAACTTTTGGCTGATGCTTTAAACACTGATATTACTGTTATGCAGACTGCAGGAGAAGGCGGACCTTGGGGCATGGCCTTATTAGCATTGTTTACTGCCAATAAAGCCCAAAATCAATCTTTAGATGACTTTTTAGAAAACAGTGTATTTGCCGAACAGCAATCTGAGACACTTTCACCTGACAAAAAAGACGTTGCAGGATTTGAATCGTTTATGAAACGATATATTGACGGATTAGAAATAGAATTGGCTGCTGTAAAAAATCTACCAGCTAAGAAAGGTAATGAATAAAATGTTAGAGGATTTGAAACAAAAAGTTTACGAAGCCAATTTAGCACTACCTGCTAATAACTTAGTGACTTTGACTTGGGGTAATGTATCACAAATAGACAGAGAAAAAAGATTGTTTGTGATTAAGCCGAGTGGTGTTGATTATGATAAACTAACGGCTTCAGACATGGTTGTGGTCGACTTGGAAGGTAACGTCGTTGAGGGTGATTTGAACCCATCAAGCGATACGCCAACGCATGCCTTTTTGTACAGACACTGGGAACAGATTGGCGGAATAGTACACACACATTCTAAATGGGCTGTGGCATTTGCGCAGGCAGGTGTTCCTGTTCCAGCGGCAGGTACAACACATGCAGACACGTTTTATGGCGATGTCCCAATTGCAGATCGTTTGACCAAAGAAGAAGTTGATGGTGAGTATGAGTTAAATACTGGTAAGTCCATTGCTAGGGTATTTGATCGTGAAAATATAGATCCTTTGGCAGTTCCTGGTGTTTTAACGAATGATCACGGGCCCTTTACTTGGGGTAAGGATGCCATGGATGCAGTGCACAACGCAATTGTTCTTGATGTTGTCTCTGAAATGGATTTTCATACCATGCAATTAAATCCTTCTCAAGACGTTCATGTGCCACAATATTTATTGGACCGTCATTATTTCCGTAAACATGGGGCCAATGCTTATTATGGGCAAGGTAAACATTAAAGGGGGAAGTTAATTATGGACATCACTGAAAGTAGCTTTGGTGGTTCAGCGAAGCTGTATACTTTGGAAAATGATCAAGGTGTTCGATTGAGTGTTACCAATTTTGGAGCTAGGATTGTCCGCCTACAGGTGCCAATTAATGGTGTGTATCGGGATTTAGTTTTGGGATTTGATTCTATGGCTGAGTATTTAGAAAAAGATCACTTCATGGGCGCCACTATCGGTCGAGTAGCAGGCAGAATCGCCGCGGGTCGTTTCAATATTGATGGGAAAAAGTATCAAACACCACTAAACGAGAATGGCAATACATTACATGGTGGGCCAGACAGTTTTGAGACAAAATTATGGCAATCACAAAAAAATATTACTGATGAGTTGATTGCGGTTACCTTTACGTATAATAGTCCCGCTCAGGAGAATGATTTTCCTGGTAGCGTGACTGTTGAGGTCACTTACAGTTTAGATAATGCTAACGGTTGGGGAGTTGATTATAAAGCACATAGTGATGTAGCGACTTTATTCAATCCAACCAATCATGTTTATTTCAATTTGGATGGCGATCCGTCAAAGAGTGTTGGCAATCATAGTTTGCAGATTGATGCCCACCAATTTGCACCGTTAGACCAACATCATTTAACAACTGGTTTGCAACAGACGGTGAATGACAGTACTTTTGATTTCAGAAAACCAAAAAAAATAGCAGAAGTATTTACGACAGATAATCCTCAAAATCAACTGGTAAATGGGCTAGATCATCCGTTTTTTTTGGATAAAAAACATAATAATCAAGTAGCCGCCAAGTTAACATCAAGTGATGGACTAGTCGCTGTTAATTTAACAACGAGCTCACCAGCAGTTGTGATATTTACCGCAAATTTTGGAACAGATTTCAGTCTTCCAATGAGAAGAGGTCTATTCAAAAATCATGGTGGCATTACACTGGAAACACAAGTGGCTCCCGGAGCAGAACGCTATCCAGAATTTGGTAATATTATTTTAGATTCAAATTTACAGTATCATGAACGTACTTTGTTTGGCTTGGATTTTTAATCATGAGATTTTTGTAAATGAATAAATAGGTATAGTATGTTGGCAAAAGAATTAGACGCATTTGAAATAGAAAAATTAAAGAGAAAACCAATTGTACAGAAATTACTAGATGGAAATTGGTATCAGTATGGAAAAGAACCTGAATTGCAAAAAATTGTTAAAGCCAGCTCGCAAGCTATTCAAAATATTAATGATATAGCTAAACATGATTTTGACAAAGCATTGCAAAAAATTAAAGTTATTGCCCCAAATATTGATGCAAGTGTTGAAATTTATTTTCCTATAAGTAGTATCGAGTATCCAGAAAATGTCATTATTAAGCCAGGTACATTTATCAATTCAGGACTGCAAATACTCAGTGCGGGTATAGTTAAAATAGGTAAAAACTGTTTTATTGGTCCAAATTGTTCATTATATACACCCAATCATCATCCTTATGATAAAATACTGAGAAGAGAGGGTTGGCAATATGATGCAGGTATTACTATAGGCGATGATTGTTGGTTCGGTGGCAACGTGACGGTTTTGCCTGGTGTCAGCCTAGGTGATAATGTGGTTGTTGGTGCGGGAAGTGTCATTACAAAAAGTTTTGGTGATGATGCTATCATTGCTGGTAACCCAGCTAGAATAATTAAGAATTTATAGTTATATTTTCCATAAAATGATGCAATGAGGGAGGTCTCTAATGTATAGTGCAAATACAGATCGCTATCAAAAAATGATTTACAATCGTTTGGGAGCCAGCGGACTTAAAATATCTGCTGTTTCTCTTGGGCTATGGCATAATTTTGGTAGTGTCGATTCTTTGGAAAATCAAAAGAAGATTATCCATCAAGCATTTGACCTAGGAATAACATACTACGATTTGGCTAATAACTATGGTCCAGTTCCAGGCAGTGCCGAAGAGAATTTTGGCCATGTGCTTTCTCGAGATATGAAGGCATATAGAGATGAAATGATTATCAGTAGTAAAGCTGGCTATCATATGTGGGAAGGACCGTACGGTGATTGGGGTTCTCGAAAAAGTATTATAGCTAGTGCTAATCAGAGTTTACAAAGAATGGGTTTAGAGTATTTTGACATTTTTTACTCACATCGGCCTGATCCTAAAACACCTATTGAGGAAACAGCACTTGCATTGGATCAATTAGTTCGTGAAGGTAAAGCTTTGTATATCGGTGTTTCTAACTATGATGGCAAACAAACATCTGCTATTTCTAAAATTTTTCATGAATTAAAGACCCCCTTTGTTGTTAATCAATCAAGATACAATATGTTTAACAGAAAGATAGAAGGTGATTTACTTCCGGTTTTGAAAGATAATAATAAAGCAGCTGTTGTTTTTAGTCCATTAGCGCAAGGATTATTAACAAATAGATACTTAAATGGCATTCCTGATGATTCGCGAGCGGCCAAATCTTCAAGTCCTTTTCTTAAAAAGGAACAGGTGGAGAAAACATTGAACACAGTTAAAGAGTTAGAATGTGTTGCGGAAAAAAGAGAACAGACTTTAGCTGAAATGGCTATTGCATGGAATTTACGACAAAAAGAAGTTTCATCAGTTATAGTAGGTGCTAGTCGAAGTGAACAGTTGCAAAATAGTGTAAATGCACTCAAAAACTTAACCTTTAGTGTCGAAGAATTGAAGATAATTGATAAAATATTAGATGATGTTGACTGAGTGAAAGAACGGTGTAAAAAACAATATAAAAAGTAGAGGATACATTGGTCAGCCAATATATCCTCTATTTTTTTACTGTTAAGTTATGTCACTGAAAAGGTACAATTGTAAAATCGAAAGCATGATCAGTTTCGCCGGGAATATGATATTCTGGCTCAACGTCAGTACCCCAGCTGTCTATGCCACCTACACCTCGAACGGCACCATAAATTGTGATGACGCTACGTCTAGGCAGGGGGAGTTCATCAATATGTGTGGCGCTTTCAAGCTCAATTGCAGTATAAGGTAGTGCGGAAAAAGCAAATGGTTGTGTATGTTGATTAAAAGTAAGGCGGTTAATTGACGTACTATGGTCGTGTGTTTGCTGTGACGCTGCGTTTTTGACTGTTAGATAATGAGTTGTCATGTGCATGCCCATTTCTTGTGGTACCAGATAAGGTGTTAGCGGTAGGCCAACAATGTCAAACGTTCCTGTTAAGGCGCCTGCTTGTCGATCAGGGTAAGTTTCGCCAGATAGACCAGTATATTGAAAACCGTCAGCGACTTCTGGCATGATAAAGCTTAATCCTAAAGCTGGTAATTCTGGTAATCCAGTGGTCCCAGTGTAGTTTACTGTGATTGTGATGTTGCCGTTTTGACTCACTAAATAGGTAACATCAACTGTTGTTTGTGGTGTTGTAGCTGTTAAAAAGCCGAAGGTAATGGCCACATTTTTAGCAAAAATCTCATTTGAAAAACGATTGTTATCCGGTGCGGTTGGCAAGCCAAGGCTTTTATCGTCTATTTTAACGTTGATATCTTTTAGCGTTATGAACATGTCTGCGCCAAACCAAGCTGCTGATTGAGTTGAAAAATGACTACCACGATCATTATCAGTTGTTGCGCGCCAAAACGTTAATTTTGGTACACGGTACAGCCATTCTGCTGCGTTGACAACGAGGGACTCTAGTCCACCTTTTTCATAACTAAAAATATAGTCAAAGCTGTTACCATGTAACCCAAGCGTACCATCTCCATATACAACATGTAACTCATTCATTGTCATAGCGTCCATAATAATATCTGACCTCCTGCATGGCTGGCTTCTCTTGACGGTTGGCAAAAACGATACCATCACCTGAAAATTCATAATCTGAATGGCGATCATTAAAATCACCACCATATCTTAACACTTGCTGACCAGTAACTTTATCGGTTACGTACAAAGCTTGATCAATATAATCCCAAATGAAGCCACCTAAATAACTATCAAATTCATCAAAAAGCTGCATATAATCACCTAAACCACCAACTGAATTACCCATACTATGCATATATTCACAATTTAAATAAGGTTTTTTGGGATGGTTGGTGAGATAATCTTGGATTGCTTTTGGGTGTGCATACATTCGGCTTTCCACGTCAGATATGCGATCCTCATCAATACGATTTTGAAAAACACCTTCATAATGGGTTAGACGTGAGTCATCAACTGATTTGAAGTAGGCGTCCATTGCTGCAATATTGTCACCTGTATAGGATTCATTGCCCAATGACCAAAACAAAATTGCAGGATGATTTTTAAATTGTTCAAAATTGGATTTGGCGCGATCTAAAACAACGTCTTGCCATTCAGGAATTGAACCAGGAACATTATACGATGGCTCGACAGCGCCCATTTTTTGCCATGAACCATGGGATTCTAGGTTAGTTTCCGCCATCATATAAATGCCATTTTGATCGCATAAATTGTACCAAGGTATTTGGTTTGGGTAGTGAGATGTACGCACTGCATTGATATAGTTGTCTTTAAAGATACTAATATCTTTTGCCATGTCGCTCATTGTGATCGCGCGACCGCCTGTTGGGCTCCATTCATGACGGTTGACGCCATTTAAGCGCAATGGCACATTGTTAAGTGTGACACGATTATGACTATCTTTGTGCAAACGACGAAAGCCAAATGAATAAGGAACAACAGCAATAATATTTTGATTAGCATCAAAAATCGTGATGAGTAATTGATATAAATTAGGGTGCTTGTGCGACCATAATGCAACGTTTTCAATGACTGCACTTGAAGGCGTAACGTGACTATTAATAGCAACGGTTTCTTGCCAAACAATGTTTTGCGATGGGTTTTGAACCACTATTTTGGCACTTGTACCAGTTAATTTGCCGTCAAAAGATAGTGACATTGACAAATTGCCTGTGTGCAATTGTTTGTCTACGGTAGGCTTGAGAAACAAGTCTACCAAGTTTACCTGAGGCATTGCAAGCAATCGCACGCTACGAAAGATACCTGAAAAACGGAACATGTCCTGATCTTCAATAAAGGCAGCTGTACTGTATTTATATACTTCAACTGCTAATTTATTTTCACCCGCTTGCAAATAAGGTGTTAGATCAAATTCAGCTTGTGAAAAACTATCTTCAGAATAACCAATAAAATGACCATTGAGCCACAGATACATCGATTTTTCAACACCATCAAATTGAATATGAACGTCATGTTTAGCAAAATTGTCTGGTAACGTAAATGTTTTGATGTATTGACCAACGGTATTGTCTGCCGCTTCACTGAAAAGACCTTTATATGATTTGTCGTGACTTAGAGAATATGGTGGGCGTCGATAGATTTTGCCTTCCCAAGGGTAGAGTGTATTGATGTAGTGAATTTGACCAAATCCTTGTAACTCAATATGTCCCGGAACTGCAATGCGATCGAAGTGGTCAGCGTCAAAATCAATTTTTTCAAAGCCAATCAGTCGCTGAGATGGATTTTCTGAAAAATGAAATCGCCAGTCACCATCTAAACTTTTAATAAAACTCGATTGCTTTTGTTTGATTTCATCTGTCGTTCGGTATATGGTGTGATCACTATGAGCTGGCAATTTACCAACGCGAAAGACGCGTGGATCATCTAACCATTCCAATTTTTCTAGCATAATGTCTCCTTTATTAGCATAATAATGAAACCGCTTACAATAGAATTTTACCATAAATTAGTAAATATTTTATAGAATTTATTTGATGATTACTAAATATTTTTTAATCACAACTAAACGACAAATTCAAAAAAAAACAACCTCAACATGAGATTGTTTTTTTTGAGGCGCTTAGCCACGAACAACTAATACGTCTGTTTTGGCAGTGCGAGTTACAAATTCAGTTACTGAACCAATAACTAAGCGTTCTACGGCGTTCAAGCCAGTAGCACCAATAACGATTAGATCGGCATTTACTTCACTTGGGACATCTTTAGCAATCAATGCTTTAGGTGATCCATATTCAATTAAGTAGTCAACATTTTTGACACCAGCCTCGGTTGCTTGAGCCTTGTACTTTTCTAAGCTTTTGCGTGTTTCATCTGACACAGCTTCAACCATGGTGTCATCGAAACTAGCAACGTTTTGGAAAGCACGCGTATCAATTACGTTCAAAATTGACAAAACACCGGCATCGCCAGCATCCAGTGTTAATTCAATGGCGCGAGACAGGGCAGCTTCAGATTCTTTTGAGCCATCCATAGGTACCAAAATCTTGTGATAGTTTGCTGTCATAATAACTTCCTCCATAAAACGTGTTCCCACGGTTTTTCTTTACACCTTTAGTATAGCGCTTTCATACTGAAATTAGTAGTAAATTGTCTATTATTTCACAGAATAGTCTAATTCCAATAAAAAAGCGTTCACAAATGTGAACGCACGGGTCATGCCCGGAATACTCAATTGATACCGTTAATCGTTGCGCAGATTTTCCTCGAAATTATCGAGGTGGATGGTGCATCAAGATTGTCAGATTACCGAATGAAAGGGCAGATCTTCTAAGTCAAGAATTCCCAACCGAAAATAAAGGTTGTAAGGAAAAAGCTGATGATGCAACAATGCGTATATCTGAGTAATTCAAAATATATTATAACGCGAAAAGATTTTGAACAACAGTCTTGACATTTTCAGCTTAAACCTTTTTGTTGTTGTGATTTTAACGACTGATAAACATCACGGAATTGCTTTTCGGTTTTGGAATTACCTTTTGGTTGGAAGTAAGTTTTGTTTTTGAGTTTGTCTGGTAAATATTGTTGCGGCACCCAGTCATTATCAAAATCATGCGGATAAATGTAGCCCACACCATGACCAAGATCTTGCGCACCTTTGTAATGCGCATCTTTCAAGTGGTCTGGAATATCTGAAATTTTACCACTGCGCACATCACTGAGAGCGTTATCAATTGCAGTATAAGCAGCATTTGATTTTGGTGATAAAGCGAGTTCGATTATGGCGTTGGCCAATGGAATGCGCGCTTCTGGAAATCCGAGCGTTTGTGCGGCCTGAATGGCTGTTATAGCGCGTTGTGCTGCAGCTGGATTAGCTAAACCGATGTCTTCATACGCAATCACAGTTAATCGTCGCGCTAGGATTGGTAAATCGCCAGATTCAATAATGCGCGCTGCATAATGCAACGCAGCATCAGCGTCTGATCCTCGAATTGATTTTTGTAGCGCAGAAATAACATCATAATGTGCATCGCCATCTTTGTCTGCTGACAATGCCTTGCGTTGCACCGTTTCTTCAATAATAGGCAAGGTAATATGGATGATATTATCTTTATCTGGTTTTGTGGATAATACAGCGAGCTCCAAACCATTGAGTGCACTACGAAGGTCGCCATTAGTTGCTCGTGATAATTGTGTTAATGCATTATCATCAAGCGCAACATCATATTCGCCCAGCCCTTTTTCTTTATCATCTAGTGCACGTGCAACGGCACTTTTAATATCCTCAGCACTAAGACTATTCACCTGAAAAATCTGTGTACGGGAGCGGATGGCTGGTGTGACGTTGATATATGGATTTTCGGTGGTAGCACCGATTAGAATAATTGCCCCTGATTCAAGGTGTGGCAACAAAAAGTCTTGTTTAACTTTGTTCAAACGATGAATTTCGTCGAGCAATAATACGACTGTACCAGACATTTTGGCTTCTTCAGCAACAATTTGCAGATCTTTTTGACTATCAGTTGCTGCGTTAAGCATACGAAAAGCATATTTTGACGAACCAGCAATCGCACTAGCGATTGAAGTCTTACCTGTACCGGGTGGACCATATAAAATCATGGAACTCAAGCGATACGCAGCGACCATACGCCAAATAATCTTGCCTTCACCGACAAGATGTTGTTGACCAACAATTTCTTCAATTTTTGTGGGGCGCATACGGTACGCAAGCGGTTGTTGCATGAGGCACTTATCCTAAATAAATATTATCAACATTAACAGCGGTGTTGGCTGCTAGTAAAACGGCGATTGGATCATCTTGCTGATGGCTTTTGGTTGCATCAGATAGTAGCGTGAAAGGGTGCTTGCTTTGCGTAGCTAGACCAACGTATTTAGCAAAATAGTCGCCTGCGAGATTTTGGTCGATCAGCACTTTCCCAATGCTGTGTGATTTTAACGAAGTGGCAAAAGCTGATTGTATTGCAGTACTGCCAAGTTGCGAAACTTTAACAGCAACAATAACACGTTCTCGAAACGTGCCAAGGTAGCGGCTTTGTTCGTCAGGATTAATTTTTGGTGTGCCGTTACCAAGTTGCTCTTGCTGTAAGCGTTCATTGATGTCCATATTTTTCTCCGATACGTTTGATACTTCCATTATACGTTATCTGAGAATGGTTTTTCATGTTTAGATGAGGATTTTTGCGGATCAATTTTATTTGTCAAGTTTGAACGTGATGAGCCTCAAACATTTTTAGTGATAGTAACGTTAAAATAATAGCGCCACCGCCTAGAAATAAAATCAGGATGCCGATGAGTGAATTAGTGAGTAGTGGTGATCCAACTAAAACCAAGCTAGCCAATATTTTACCTAGTTGAAAGATACTACCATTGAAAGCAATATAGGCGCCACGCTGGCTTTTGGGCATTAAAATAGCCAACTGTACCTGTCGAGTTGGCACATACATGAGTTCTCCAAAAGATAGAATTAAGCTTGAAATAAGGAGTGGTAAAAAAGTGATTGTGGTTGCTTGCAAAGCATAGCCAATCGTGAATAATAATGTGCCAATTGTGAAAATATAGCGCGTATTATATCGCGCAATCCAATTTGAAAACAGCGCAGTGAAAAATATAATAATTAATGTGTTGATTGTCGTTAACACGCTAATCATTTTAACGCCGTTCAGTGGCACAGTAAATATTGTCGTGTGAACGAATTTTTCTGCAAGATGAATTGCAATATAATTTGTCCGTTGAAATTCAACCGCAAGCAATAAAATGCCACCTAACGTGAAAATGAGAAATGGTAAATCTTTGAAGACGGGCTTATAGTGTTTGAAGACAGCAAGCATGCCGATTTTTGGTGAGGATTTTTGGTTGCTTTGATAGGTTTCGGTAATTGAAAAAATCGTCAATAAGAGTGATAAAGTGTTAATTATCACGAGCGTAGAAGATAATGTTATGAAGTGTGATTCAAATAACCAACCGCCAAGCATGCTGCCAATCATTAAGGATAAGTTACTAGCCCAATAATTGATGGCATACATAAAGGCACGTGTTGTTTTAGTCGAAACATCGATTAACATTGCCTCGCTGGCTGGGCTAAGCAAGCCACTAGCAATATTGCCAATTGACATCATGATAAAGGTTAGCCAAGGCAGATGGTATACTGGAATGTTTGCCAAAAAAATACCAGCTGATCCGATTAGTTTAATGGTTTCACCAGTAATCAATAAAGGTCGCCGTCCATACATATCTGTCAAATGACCACCATAAACACCGGCTAAAAAAGCAATGACGATATTAATCATCATTAAGATTCCTGCTGTTTGTGCATTATAGGCATGGGATAAATAGATAGCCATAAATGGGAAAATCAGTGAACTACCAAAACGACTTAAAAATTGGATTTTGATACGAGCTTTAATATTAGGATGTAAAGTTTGCCACATGAGATTATTTCTCGCTTTCATAAGTGCATGTTATGATTATAAAATGGACATTAATTTTGTAAAACGGACTTCGTTAAAATAAAATGTCTACTTTTACAGCAGGAATATGAAAATGATTAGCAAAATTTACATTGAATTACGTCTTCATTATTTAAAATTTGGAACAATTGTTCAGTTTAGAATCCAAGAATTAGCTGATTTTTGGGCGGTTTCAGTTAAACAAACGCAACGAAGATTGCGGCACTTTTCGGATGACGGATTGTTAACTTATGAACCGGGACGAGGACGTGGTCATTTGTCACAAATTCATTTTTTGAATGATTTTCGCGTTGAGTTAACAGACACGATGCGTCATGCAATCACCATAAATGATACTGACGTGATGTTTTATCTCTTTCAACTAGGCGTACCGACAAGTTGGTTGGCACAATTTCGTCGTCAATTAACAAATCTTTTAGGATTACAAGTGCAAGATGATCATAAAAGAATCTTAAGGCAAGTTTCGACGCGTAAAATAACGTCATTAGACCCAGTTAACGTGGCTATTCATCATGAATATGAATTAGCTATGCAACTAGGTGATACGTTAATCAAATATGACAATGGTTTACAACCAGGATTAGCACACCATTGGACGTCAAATCAATCGGCGACGATCTGGACTTTCTATTTACGTAAAGGGGTGCAATTTCATAATGGCAAAGAAATGACCAGTCTTGATGTCAAAAAGACATTTGAGCGTGTGCAACAGCGAGTAGGTGATCGCTATTGGCAGTTGATCAATCTTGTAAAAATAGTTCCGCGAGCCACAGACGTCATTGAATTTTATTTTAGTGCTTCTGAACCACTATTTGCGAGATTTGTTGTCGACGCCAAATATATTATTATTGATTGTGATTCATCAATTGATAATCTTCATTGGATTGGAACGGGCGCTTTTGAAGTGGTTGAAAGCACAAATGACATCTTTAGGTTGAAAGCTTTCAATAATTATTATGGTTTTCGCGCCATGATTGATGAGGTTCAGTATCTGTTAGTTGATGACGATAATATCGCCAAACATTTATTCAATCCCGAAGACTACGGCAATTATGACTATATAAAAAAACAACGTGCTATACCTGGTGCTGAATTTGTCATCGTGAACATGAATCGCAAGACTATTATTCAGAACGTATTAGTGCGGGAAGCGTTATACAACATCATTGATATGCGTTACTTTGATAGGCATTTGGGTGATATTGCCAGTCATTACAACCGTGAGGATTCTATTGCAGATCATAGTAAATCGATGCAGCAGGCCCAAAATTTAATCAGGAAATCTGGCTATTCCGGCGAACCAATTGTTCTAGGTGTGCTTTCGCATATCAAATCGGCTATTGATATGGCAAAGGGGATACAAGAACGCGCACAACAAGCTGGTATTTATATTGAAATTTTGTATTATAGTTTCACAAATGATTACTATTCCGATGTTTTGGAGCAACAAGTAGATCTCGTCATGTTAGCTGATGTCCCAATGAACGACGACGAATTTGCTTATATAGAATTTTTAACAAGCCCGACATTGTTGGTACAAAAGATGTTAACAATTGATTTGAAAAATGATTTACAGCAAATGGTTATTCAATTCAAACAAGCACCAACTATAGAACAGCGACATACTATATATTTGACGATTGATAATTGGTTAACAGATCATTTTTTCATGATTTATACAGTTCATGCGGTTCGTGATGTCTATATCCATCAATTTCTAGCTAATGGTGAATATGGAAATGACTATAAAAACGCGTGGCAAATGCCAAAAGGACACAAAAAAAGCACAACCGAACGTGATATGTAACCAAAAGTTAAAGCAACTTTTTGGTGTACTATCATGAATGGTGGTGCTTTTTAAACCGAATTGAATTAAGTTATTAACCCAAACGGTTGTAGTATTCGACGATCAACGCTTCGTTGATTTCGGCATCTAGTTCTTCACGTTCTGGCAAACGAACTAAAGTACCTTCAAGCTTTTCGGCATCAAATGATACGAATTGTGGACGAGCCACTACTGATTCAACAGCAACTTGGATAGGCAAGATGTTCTTTGACTTCTCGCGAACTGAGACAACTTGACCAGGTTGAACGTTGTATGATGGGATATCAACGCGCTTACCATCAACCAAGATGTGACCGTGGTTAACTAATTGACGTGCTTGTTGGCGTGTCGTTGCCAAACCAAGACGGTAAACCAATGAATCCAAACGTTGCTCCAACAAGATCATGAAGTTAGTACCGTGAGTACCCTTACGGATCTTACCAGCTTTGTTAAACAAAGAATGGAATTGACGTTCAGTCAAACCGTATGTGAAACGCAACTTTTGCTTTTCACGCAATTGTGTACCATATTCAGAAATCTTAGCGCGACGGCCGGCACCGTGATCGCCAGGTGCGTATGCACGACGTGACAATTCTTTACCAGTACCAGACAATGAAACACCCAAGCGACGAGAAATGCGCCACTTTGGACCTGTATAACGTGACATGTATATGTCCTCCAAAATGTAGTTTGCTGTACATTTGAGGGTAAGCACCAGATGCGTGCAGCGCCGAACTTGACGTTTCTCAGAACCAGTAGCTATGGCCTTACTAACGATTTGGGGCGCTGTTGACGCGCTTCTTTACTTACTGCTACTCAATTTAACAACTTCTCCCATAGTACCAGAAACCTAAGGAAATAGCAAGTTCTTAAGAAAGCTGTAAACGATTTGAGATTTAGCAAACGTCCTTTAATTCAGCTAAATAAGTGATAATATTGAGAGTGAAAATTAAAAGGTCGGAAACTATCTCTATGTTCAATTTTACAATTCTAGCAATTATATTAGCACTTGTGGTTATTGCCTATTTGGCAGTCTTTGTTTTACAAAGAGCCACTGTCAAAAAGGTCAATGAACTGAAAGCTCGGAAAGCCCAACTCGAATCGCTCAAGGTTCGTAATGAGTTGGTTGAGGCACGTAAGCTGTCCTTGACAGGGCAATCACTCAAAAATTATCAAAAATTTGAAAGTGACTATAACGACGTTCAAAATAATAAATTTTTGAAAATTGATCAACAAGCCAATTTGGTTCTTTTTGAGGCGCGCGGGATCAATATTGTTAAAACACGCCGTGAAATGGTGCGTTTGCAATCAATGGTTGATGATACAGAGACGACCATTAAAGACGTACGCGCAGGTTTGTCGGATTTGAAGAAAATTGATGAAGCGCATCGAGAAGCAATTCGTGATCTTAAAAAGAAGTATGAAGACTTACGCAAACGTTTACTGGCCGAAAATTTCAAGTTTGGTCCGGCCAATCCTGCACTTGACCAGTTTTTGAGTCAACTTGAAGGTGATTATGATGAATTCACCCGTTTGACTGAAGCGGGTGATCATGCCACGGCCTCAGACATTTACGAACAACTTGCCATGGAAACCACACAAATGGAAAACATGATGCAAGATATTCCGGCTTACTTTGACAAATTGAACGTTAAATATGTTGAACAATTAAATGAACTCGCGCAGGGACATGCACAGTTGGTGGCTGATGGCTACGTGTTCCCAAATGATAGCGTGGAGCAAGAATTACAAGCGATTGATGGGCAACGCCAACAAGTGTTAAACTTACTGGCTGATCTTAAATTAAAAGAAGTTGCTGAGCAAAATGGTTACATTGAAACACGTATCGACAATATGTACGATACAATGGAAACTGAAGTCAAGGCACGCCAACATGTTGTTAAAAACGCGAATAACTTATCATCTGATTTGTTGCGCTTGCGAGAACAAAATCAAGCTTTGACAATTGAATTAGATCGTTTGGGACAAAGTTTTCAATTTAATCACCAAGAGTTGGAAACCCGACGGACATTACTTGAACAAATTAATACGGCGGAAGCACAAATTGATCATAATGATGATTTGTTAGAATCCAAAGAAATTTCATATAGTGAGTTGCGAATTCAACAAGAAAAACTCTTGAAGCAGTTTGCCGAAATTGAAACACAACAAGTTGAAATTTGGGACAAGATTTCCGGATTGGAAAAAGCAGATCGTTCAGCCCGTCAGCTTGGCGGTCAATATCAACAAGAAATTGAAAATATTAAACACGCTGTTGAACGCCTTAATTTACCAGGTTTGCCAGCGGTTTATCTGGAATATTTCTACGCTGTATCCAATGAATTAGAACGATTGGCTAAGTCTCTAAATGCTAATTTGATTGATATGGATGAAGTCCAACGTCAGCTTAACATTGTCTCTGCCGATATTGATACATTAAAAGAAAAGACAGATGATATTGTTGACGAAGCCGCACTAACTGAGCAACTATTGCAATATTCAAATCGTTATCGTGCTTCAAGTGAGCGGGTAGCTGCCGCTAGTGAGCAAGCACGTATGTTTTATGAACGAGAGTACAATTTCAAACAGGCAATGGACGTCTTGGGGCCAGCACTTAATAGTGTTGAACCTGGTATATATGAAAAAATTGTTGATTCCTATATGCGTCGTAAAACGCCATTGTCCTAAAAGTCATCACAACCGTGATGGCTTTTTACATTAAGAATGAGGCAACAAATGAAACAAGTTAATGATTACCCAGAAATTCAAACTGAGCGTTTGCGGCTTCGTCGCGTTCGTCTATCGGATGCGTCGGCAATGCTAATATATATGAGCGATGAAGATACAGTACGTTGGTTATCTGGAGTAAGAAAACAAACGATTACCGAAATAGCACAATCTATTCGTGATTATTTTTGGCACGATGAACCCGGCACCATGAAATATGCCATTGCTGATTTGGAAACTGATGAGTTGATTGGTACAATTGATTTTCGATACCATTCTAATCAAAACGATGCAGAAATTGGTTATGTTTTGACACCACAACGGCGTGGCAATGGCTATGTTAGTGAAGCAGTGAGAGCATTGCTTCACATCGGATTTACAGAATTAGCCATTAACGTTATTTGGATTGGACATGATCAAGGTAATGTTCGAAGTCGGCGGGTTCCTCAGCGACTTGGTTTTCATACTGAAGGTGTAGATTCAAAAGGACACCAAATTTGGATATTGACTAAGAGTCAGTATCTTGCAATGCAATAATAAAAGGATTCATCTATCTGTTAGATGAATCCTTTTATGTTAAGACATTTTGGAATGCTTGATACCATAGGCAAAATACCAAATAATACCAATCACAAGCCAGATACCAAACATTTTGAGCGTTTCAGCTGACAACTGTGAGATGAAAAACAGACTCAACAAACCGCCGATGAATGGTATGACAGGATAGCCGGGAACTTTGAAACCATCATGAGCTAAGTCTTTACGACGCCGTAAAATCAGTATACCAAAGTTGATAAACATGAAAGCAACTAAGGTTCCGGCGTTGATTAAACTAGCCAAAGTACTTAATGGAATCAAACCTGCAAAAATCATTTCGATGGCAACGGCCACAATCAATGCATTGACGGGTAAATGAGATCCTTTTGAAATGCGCCCCAGTGAGCTTGGTAGCAAACCATCTCTACCGAAAGAATACGCTAATCGTGATGAGGCATAAACAAGCGCTAAGACGGCTGTAAACATACCAATTAGTGCACCAACCGTGATGACAACAGAGAATTGTGTTTGATGAACGACTTGTAAAGCAAAAGCAGCAGGATCATCAACACCTAATTTTTTGTAGTTAACAATACCAGTTAAGACGATTGAGAAAAGTGTATAAAGCAAGGCAGAAACAATGACTGTACCAACAATACCTCTTGCCATCGTCTTTTGAGGATTTTTAACTTCGGCAGCATGCGCAGCAATTGTATCAAAACCAAGAAAGGCAAAAATAATGCTAGCGGTAGCTGCCCAAATACCATTCAATCCACCAAGACCGCTGTGAAATTCTTTTGGATAGAATGGGACATAATTGGTTGTTTTAATGAAAAACGAGCCACCAATAATGAATAGTGCAAGGATGACAATTTTTAAAACGACTGCTCCGTTTTCAATCTTTTTCGAGGTGCTAAGACCACGAGAAAGAATTGCTGCCACAATCAGAATAATCAGCATGGCAAATAAATTCACCACACCACCTTCCATTGGACCTGCCATGAGTGCCTTTGGCATATGGATATTAAATATTGTCAGTAAGTTGCCTAAATAAGCAGAAAAGCCAGTGGCAATAGCAGAAACAGCGAGAAAATATTCGACAATTAAGGACCAGCCCAGTAGCCAACCAATAATTTCACCATAAATCACGCCGCCGTAAGAATAGGCTGAACCAGCCACTGGCATCGCTGATGAAAATTCAGCAAACGCCATACCAGATAAACCAGAAAAGACTGCCGCAATCAAAAAAGCGATCGCCACAGCCGGTCCAGCATGCTCAGCCGCTTCGTGACCAGGCAAAATAAAAATACCTGTGCCAATAACAGTTCCAACCCCTAGACTGATCAAATCTTTGGTGGTTAAGACACGCTGCATGTGTGAATCAGCAGCAATATAATTATTGACTGACTCCCGTTTAAAAGCTCTTGATAATATAGACATAATAATTCTCCAACAAAATTTTAATAAATCAATAACTATTATTTTATCAATTTAACACGCTCTTGTCTAACGGTGTTTGAGGTTTTACGTTACAATGAAAGATAAGGAATTTAGATGATGAAAAATAATAAAGTGTTTGTTATAACGGGAGCGACTGGCGTTGGGAAAACCACCATTGCGCGCTACTTACAAGAAACCTATCATATGCCAAGGGTAATTACACACACGACCAGAAAGCCACGTGAGCGTGAAGAAAATGGCGGTGCTTACTATTTTGAAACAAATGATAGTTTCGAAAAAAATCATTATTTAGAACGGGTCATGTACGCGGGTTCAAAATATGGCTCTTCGCACGAGGCTTTGGCATTAGCGTGGGCGCAAAGTAATTTTGCGACGATCGTTTTGGATACGGCAGGTGCAATTACTTACGCACGAGAACTGGGTGAACAAGCTGTCATTATTTTTGTGACAGTAACGCATCCAGATGTGTTAATTGAGCGGGTCCAAATTCGTGGGGATGACCCGTCAATCGTGCAACAGCGGATTGCTTCACCGGAATTCATGCGCGATGTGACATTGCCTGAAGCGTTGAGAGGAATTGCCTACCAATTAGAAAATGATGATTGGGCGAAGACAAAAGCACGATTAGATTTGATTGTAACGGACGTTATGATTGGTAGAAGTCTACCTAAAAAAATATAAACTGTGATTTTTTTTAGAATATGCTTGACATAAAATAATTTTGGCATTATAATTATCTCATAATTTAAAAAGGTATTGGTTATATGACACGTACACATCGCGCAATTTCAGTAAATTATTACTTTAAGTATTTCGACTAATCGTCCTAATACTTAAAGCATTTTGCGTAGGTATTCGGACAACGTTCCGAATGCCGCGATGAGTTCATTATTAATGAGCAAACGCACATTCGGATAGTCGTCCGAGTGTGCGTTTTATATTTGTTTTGATTAAGGAGAATGAAAATGGAAGTTAAACCGGAATTATTGCAATCGCTGAATAAAAATCTTTCGCTGGTTGGACCATCAGCGATACGTGCTTTTGATGTAGAAGTTAGTGCCATTCCAAATATTATTAAGTTGACATTGGGTGAACCAGATTTCAATGTTCCGGAGCATATCAAACAAGCTGCAATTCAATCAATTATTAATGATGATTCGCACTATGCTGCCTCGAATGGTACATTGGCACTGCGTCAAGCGGCTGCCAACTTTTTACAAGATCGCTATCAAGTTAATTATGATGCTGAATCTGAAATTATTGTGACAGTTGGTGCCACAGAAGCAATTTATGCAACGCTAACAACGATACTTAATCCTGAAGATAAAATTATTTTGCCAACGCCTATTTTCCCTTTGTACATTGCCGTAGGCTTAGTTGACGGTGCGCAACCTGTTTATATTAATACAGCACCAACTGATTTTATTCTTACACCGGATTTGTTGAAAGCTGCGATTGCCGAACATGGTGACGCTATTAAAGCTGTGGTTCTGAACTTTCCATCTAACCCCACTGGCGTCACGTACAGTGACGAACAGGTTAAAGCATTGGCTGACGTGCTGCGTGAAACTAATATTATCGTCATCTCTGATGAAATTTATTCAGAACTTTCGTATGATAATGATCATGTTTCAATGGCAAAATATCTCCCAGAACAAACAATTGTGCTAAATGGCGTATCAAAATCACATGCCATGACAGGTTATCGTATTGGAATTTTGGCTGGACCAGCAAAACTAGTGCAAAAAATTGCTATGATTCATCAATTTACAATTACAACTGCCTCAAATCCGGCAATGGCAGCCGCGACAGAAGCGCTAGGTACGGAAGCTGGTCGTCAAGATACTTTGGATATGAAGGCAGCCTATCGTCAGCGTCGAGACTTTGTCTATGAACAAATGACATCATTAGGATTTCAAGTTGCTAAACCGGATGGCGCGTTTTACATTTTTGCTAAAATTCCAGCTGGCTACTTGCAAGATGATTTTGAATTTGCGCGCGACTTAGCTAACAAGAATGGCTTAGCTTTGATTCCGGGCTCTTCCTTTGGACCTGGCGGAGAAGGGTACGTTCGTTTGAGCTACGCAGCAGCAATTGAAACGCTTCAAGAAGCAATGTCGCGTTTGACATTATATATGAAAGAAAATAAAAATGACTAAAATTTTAATGACTAGTGTTCGAAATGATGAAGAAGAGGCGATTGATGCCTACGCCAAATTGCATCACATTGAAATAGAGATTTCTCGAGATGAGTTTCATCCAGAAACAATGCCCGATTTAACAGATATTGATGGTTTGGTGATTCAGCAAACTGCTGCAATAGGTGGCGATCAATCATTTTACAATCAACTAGCGCAACAAGTTGGCCAAATTGCGACGCGTACAGCGGGATATGACATGATTGAGGTCGACTTGGCCAAAAACGCCGGATTAAAAGTTACTAATGTGCCAGCCTATTCTCCAAGATCAGTAGCAGAAATGGCCCTGATGCAAATTTTCCGTTTACTACGACGAACACCAGAGTTTGATGCGCGTATTGCACAAAATGATTTCCGCTGGGCAGGCTTGCAGTCGAGAGAAATTCATTCTGTGACAGTTGGTATCATTGGTGCTGGTCGTATTGGTGGTACATTAGCTGGCTTACTTCATGCGCTGGGGACAAAAGTTTTAGCTTATGACGTTAAACCGCGTGAGGAACTACGAGATATTGTGACGTACGTTTCTAAGGAAGATCTCTTATCTCAGAGTGACGTGATTAGTTTGCACGTTGACTTGAATGACACATCTGTTAATTTACTATCTGCTTCTGATTTTTCTCAAATGAAAGATGGTGGCTTACTCGTCAATGCCTCTCGTGGTCCAGTGATTAACACTGATGATCTTATTGATGCATTAGATAATGGCAAGTTGCATGCTGTTGCTTTAGACACTGTAACCGACGAGTCACCAGTTTTTAACCATGATTTACGAAAAACAGGGGTAGCAGATGAGCGCATTAAAAAGTTATTGGCGATGCCAAATGTCCTCTTAACACCACATATTGCCTTTTTCACGAATATTGCTGTTGCTAACATGGTAGATTTTGCCTTAGATGATGTCTTAACTCTTCTGTCAGGCGCCACTTCACCACATGAAATATAAAAAAGCGCTTTTTAGCGCATACATAAGGAAAAAATATGACAACACTCACTCAAAACATTCAAAAACGAACAAATCCCTTATCAATCAAACAGTTCATCATTAATGTCTTAAATGGCACTAGTTTGGGTATTGTTATTACTTTAATTCCTGGAGCGCTAGTCAGCCAGTTGCTCTTATTGTTTTCTGGTAATCAAATTGCGACTCAAATTGGCTTCATGACAACCTTGATTCAAAGTGCGTTACCAATTGTTGCGGGATTTGCAGTAGGGCAAATTTTTAAATTGTCGACTATTGATTCTGGTTCCATTGGCTTAGCGATGTTTGTTTCAGCTGGCGTTGTAACGAATACGCCCAAGGGGATGATTATTGGTGGAACGGGCGTTGTGCTTAATATCATTTTAGTAGCGCTACTTGCCACGGCATTGGTTAAATTAACTGAAACAATTTTTGGACACTTGAAAATGTTACTCCAACCGCTGTTTGTACTTGTTGTTGCGGGCGGAATTGGTTTAATTACTTTAGATCCTCTCAGACGCGTGCAAATGGTCATTGGGTCATGGGTTGCGCAAGCCACTGATTTAACACCTATTCTGATGGGGGCTGTACTAGCGGCAGCGTTTGCATTTTTAGTGGTTTCACCATTATCATCGGTTGGAGTAGCAATGGCCATTAGTTTGACCGGAGTGGGATCTGGTGCCGCAAACGTTGGTATCACGGTCGCAAGCTTCACTTTGGCTGCAATGGGTGCCAGTGTGAATCCGCTGGGTGGAACCTTGGCACACTTTGTTGGTTCGCCAAAGATTCAGATGGCTAATATGCTAACAAAACCAAAGCTCTTCTTGCCAACAACTATAGCGGCCGCTATAATGGGGGCTATTTCCACTTTGCTAAACATCAAAGGAACGCCTTTTTCAGCTGGTTTTGGATTTTCCGGCCTCATTGGTCCTTTAACGGCGTTTAATGAAGCTGGAAAAACGGGAATGGCCATGTTGAATGTGATAATTGTGTTTGTTGTTTTACCAATTTTGCTTGCGTTAGGGATGAAGTGGTTGTTTATGACTAAAATAAATATGGTTCAACCGGAAGATTTAAAGTTAACATTGAAGTGAGCTATTAAGATAAGGTAAAGGGCGGGGTGGATGAAGCGAACGAGAGAGAGGAAGTGAGGGGTAAAAGGGAGTAAAAAGC
>DWKF01000029.1:0-25894 GCA_018249355.1 Cecropterus longipennis
CTTCGGTGCCGCTTAGACAACTATTAAAACTATACGCTCTTTTTTCCCTTTGTCAATACCTTTTTCTCGTTTTATTCAATTATTTTTCAATAAGCCTATTACTGCCTAAAAATAGCCAATTGACTAATTCGTTCAGCGGCTTCTACTAGGCGCTCCGCTTCAACTGTCAAGCCCACCCGGACGTAGCCTTCGCCACCATCCCCAAATCCAGATGCATCTGCAACAGCCACGTTAGCCTCTTCCAGTAATAGATCTGCAAACGAACTTGACGTATAACCCTCGGGTACTGGCATTAATACATAAAAAGCGCCTTTAGGTGCATAGGGTGTCCAACCAAATTTGGTCACGGCCGTAACAAATGCATCCCGTCGTTTCTCATATAAAGCAACTAAGTTCGAGACCGATTCTTGACGTGCTGTTTTATTTGCCAATGCTTCAATCGCTGCATCCTGTACCGCAGGAAAAAGTGATACAAATAAGTGGTCTTGAATCAGATTAAGCGCTTCAATCATCTCAGCATTACCAACCGCAAACCCAACACGCCAACCAGCCATATTAAAGGTTTTTGAAAAAGTATATGTCTCAATTCCCACTGATTTAGCGCCTTTTGTTTGTAAAAATGACAGTGGTTTTTGACCGTCAAATCCAATAGCGCCATAGGCAAAGTCTGATACAATACCAACTTGCTTTTCTTCAGCAAAAGCGACCGTATCATTATAAAACTTGGCAGTTGCAACCGCCCCTGTCGGATTGTTTGGATAGTTTAAATAAAGAAACTTCGCTTTTTCAGCTGTTTTGTCATCAATATCATGATAGTCAATCAAAAAATCATTCTCGCGCTTGAGCGTAACTGATTCATATTTAACCCGTCCCAACGCTGCCCCTGACAAATAATCTGGGTATCCTGGATTAGGTAGCAAGAGCAATTCTCCTGGATTCATTAACGCCCAAGGTAATTCAACTAAACCGATTTTTGATCCAGCTAAAATGGCCACTTCCGTGTATGGATCAATAGTTACACCATATTCATCCTGATAAAACTGGGCAATTGCTTCCTTGAAGCGCAATTCGCCACGAAAAAGCGAATACTTATGATCAGCTGGTTTTGCTGTTGCATTCTGCATCGCTTTGACAATATAATCCGGCGTGGGTTGATCTGGGTTACCTTGCCCCAAATTGATGACATCATGCCCAGCCGCAATTTTTGCGTTTACTTTTGCCACTAATGAAGCAAAAAATTGTTTTGGAAGTGTTTTTAATAAATCAGATTCTTCAAAATGCATTCTCTTTACCTCGCTTAACGGTATAAATCAGGACGGCGGTCGCTAAAAACCGGTATCTGCCCACGGATTGCTGTTTCATCAGCAATATCTATGTCAGCTGTGACTAACATATCATCAACATCCGTGCCTTGCGCTACAATGTTGCCCAATGGGTCAATTACTAGTGAACGCCCACCAAAAGTATTGTCTCGGTCACTACCGACACGATTTGCAGCAACAACAAACGCTTGATTTTCAATCGCACGTGCTTGTAATAAAATTTGCCACTGCGCAATACGTTGTATAGGCCATTCTGCTGACACATACAAAATTGCTTGTGGACCACTTGACATCATGGTCCGTACCCATTCTGGAAAACGAATATCGTAACAAATCACACCAGCTGACAAGACACCCGCCAGTTCGAATGTATTTGTTTGACGCCCTGCAGCAACATATTTTTCTTCATTCATTAAGCCAAATAAATGCGCCTTATCATAACGTGAGACTTGTTGCCCTAACTGATTAAAAACAAACATTGTGTTGAAAAATCGCCCATCACGCATTGTTGCAACCGAACCACCAACAATATTGAGTTGATATGTTTTGGCTAATCTGGCTAATAAATGACGGCTCCGTTCGCCGTCATTGTCAACTAGTTGCGGCAAATCAGTCAGTGCATAACCAGTGTTCCACATTTCAGGGTAAATTAAAATATCTGCCCCTGCTTCAGAAGCTTTCTGAGCGTATTTTGCCACGGTTTGTTCATTTACCTCAGGTTGTCCTAAAGCAATATTCATTTGTGCAATAGCAACTTTTAACGTCATAACAGCTCATTTCTCAGTGATAGGTAGATTAAGGAAACTTTGGATATTGATCAAAGTCTGGATCACGTTTCTCCTTAAATGAATCACGACCTTCTTTGGCTTCATCTGTGGTGTAGTACAACATTGTTGCATCCCCAGCAAATTGTTGCAATCCAGCTAAACCATCCGTATCTGCGTTCATAGCCGCTTTAATAAAGCGTAGTGCAGTTGGTGATTTTGTCAGCATTTCATCAGCCCATTCAATTGTCGCTGTTTCAACTTCTGCCAAAGGGACAACACGATTAATCCAGTTCATTTGATAGGCTTCTTGCGCAGAATAAAAATGGTTCAAAAACCATACTTCCTTTGCACGCTTATGGCCAATAACACGTGCCAAATAACCCGAACCATAGCCAGCATCAAATGAGCCGACCATCGGACCAGTTTGTCCAAATTTTGCATTGTCAGCGGCAATTGTAAGATCCGCAACTAACTGCAAAATATTACCACCACCAACAGACCACCCTTTGACCATAGCAATAATTGGTTTTGGAATAATTCGCATGAGACGTTGCAAATCAAGCACATTAAGACGTGGAATACCATCAGCCCCAACGTAACCACCATTGCCACGCACTTTTTGATTACCACCAGAAGAAAACGCCTGATCGCCAGCTCCTGTCAAAATTATAACGCCTATTTCAGCGTTGTCACGAGCTAATGTAAAGGCATCAATCATATCTGAAACCATGCCAGGTGTAAATGCATTGTGCGTTGACACATCATTCATTGTGATTTTGGCAATTTTACCAGGGTTCTTACCGTCTGTGTTTTTTTCAAACAAGATTTCGTCGTATGTTTTGATAGCTTTCCAAGTTGTCATTTGTTATACTCCATTCAGAAGGGAAATTAGTTATATGAATATTATAGAACTTTTAGGCCTAAAAACCACATTATTAGCTGCAGAAAAAACAATTGTCGAAGTTGACGTCACCGATAAGCTGATGCAACCCTTTGGCATTGTTCATGGCGGTATCAACGCCCTATTAGCCGAAACAGCCGCCTCATTAGGCGCTAATGAAGCTAATGACGACAGTCAGATACCTGTTGGTGTTGATATCCAAGTTGCGCATTTAAAGGCCGTCTCGCAAGGTCATTTAATTGCAACCGCCACGCCACTATCAGTTGGTCGTACGTTGCAAGTATGGGATGTTAAGATTCGTGAAAGTATCAAAAATGAGCTAACCAGTACTGCCACTGTAACGCTGATCAATAAATCCCGACCTGTTTAAAAAGTCAGTTGTATTTGACCTATGCTGGAAATCTTTCAGTCTAGGTCAAACACAACTGACTTTTTATTTAGTGAACCATTGCGCTAATTTATTGACTTTAGGTTGGCGAGCAGCAATTTCAGCCGCACGGGCCAGTTCTTCATCAGTCAATGTTTCATAAGGTAACATCTCTAAGCGCTCATATTTTGGTCGATTCACAACCAGACGGGCAATATAGTTTGGGGCAATTGGATTGCCTAACGCGCGTACACCGTCAATCGTTCGTGTAATGGCCCAACCAGTAATACCGGGATCAAGTTGCACATCATCAGTGATAATTGCCGTACTGCCTTTGATGATTTGCTGATAGTACAAGGCCGCATAGCTTGAAACGGGACCGTACCCGACAAATTCAATATTACGAGCGTGTACGTCGCGGCGTGCATTTTTAAAGGCAGCCATCAGGCTGTCTTGCCGATAAAAACCAGCTTGTAAATGGTCACTTGTGACAAATAAAACCCCTTGCTGTGTCACTTTAATTTTGTCTGTCATGTAATCAGTTACTGCCGCTTCCGGCTCTGAAAAAATAACACGCAATGTTTTACTGACAATTTTAGCTGGCTTTTGTAAATTTGTATACACACCGGGCGCAATTTCTTGATCGTTTTCACTTAAAACACCCGTCATTTTTTCTCTAAGCAAAAAATCATGAAAAACAAAGTTGCCTGTACCTGCAGATACCAGATCGACGGTATAAAAATGATACTGATCCGGTACTTCAATCGTCAACTGTTCCGCATTTTTACTAAATGTCTTAATGACCTGAAATTGTTCATCAAAAAAAGTGATACTTAGATAGGCAAACATGCGCTCACTCATGTCAATATGACGGATTACTTCATAAGTTTTTCCTTGCTGTAATCGTGGTAAATCCGCTATCGGTTTGTCATTTAAATCATGACGTTGTGACTGCCAACGAGCAATAATGTGGCCACTTGGCAAAAAATAGTGTTCATAGAACACCTCATTCAATGCTCGAAAATCAACTGTTGCCCCTTGTAGTGCCAGTAATTGTGTTTGCGGTTGCCAATAAATTTGATATTGCATTATTCGTCCTCCGCTAGCCGATTGTCTCGCAATTGCGTCAACTGTGTCATCATAAAGTCAACCATTTCATCAATCTTTTCATTATGATAACCCGCTTCAACCTGATGCGTTAATAAGGCATGATGTGTGTCAAGATAATCAAGTAATTCAGGTAAGCTGTCGCCATCATAATTATCTTGTGCCATCGTCAGTAACGCTACTGTTGTAGTTGACCAGTCCACAGTGCTAATATGTCGCCAAAGCTTCTGATTCAGAGCTTCAGTATCATTTGGTCGCACGTATCCTGTCAAGTGACGTCGAACATCTAATGTCCAGTCTTGATTGTATTGATGAGCAAATTCTGCATCCGCAGTTAATGTGCCTAAATTAATAATTGGTTTAGCTAACACCAATGCACCGGGTTTAATGTCCCCAGCATAATACATCGCTGGGTAACTGCCCATTGAATATCCTGTCAAAATGACATCTTGTGATGTTAAATTAAGTTCCGCCATCGCGCGTTTAATGATGTCAATCACTGTTTGTTCATAGGCTGGCGACCCAACATCAAATGCACCACCTTGCATACGAGCATCTGTAAACAGCAAATACGGAACACCTAATTGATTAAAAGCTGATGCCATCTCAAAACCATCGACATGTAATCGTGCCCCTGAAAAGTTGACCACTAATGGTTTAGGCAACGTCCCTGGATTGAAATAAGATAATACTTCCTCGTCTTCTGATGTTAATTGCCACTGACCACCAGGTAACAAATGCCCTAAACCATGACGAGAACGACGCTGGTGAACCACATGCAGTGTTAACTGCCCTTTGCCACTGCCTAAAACAATTATTTGATAGCTGTCATAATCAGCAGGCGCTTGAACCTGCGTCATTCGCCGCAAAGCATCTCCTTTAATCATGTCTTGCTTTAAAATGTCACCATCGCGATAAAAGATGAATAGCAGAGCTGCAGCGGCTGTCCCCGTTTGACGATAATCTAGCCAAATTTCGTTGGTTTGATTAGCAATGAAATCTGTTTTAAGTGTCTGTAATGTCCCGATTTGTTGCCATTCTGAGCCAAAATCACCGTCGAAGCGCGCCAAAAAACGACCCATACGACTAAAATGAATGCCACTTGGTACTGTTGGTAAAAACTGTGTTTCGCTAAAACGCGTTGCAAATCCTTGCTGCCCAAGATAAAGGTCGGTTAAAATACGCTTTGACACAGACTCTGGTGTTGTTTCACTAATCGCAAAAGCACGTCGTTCGTTTAATATTGTTTGAAATTCAGGGGCAATCTGGGTAGCAAAATAAATCACCCGAAATGCTGGCCACTCCTGAATCTGACTAGATAATAAAGAACTTTCTAACACATCATCGGTCAACACAACATAAGTTTGTTCAAGGATATAAGGGTCTTTTTGTGTCGCTAAAAAAGTAGGCAAATCAAAAATAGACGTGTAGTGCCAATCTAATGGTGCAGTAATTTCTGGCGTCCAATCAATGGCGCCAATTTGTAAAATAGATGTTGTCATATATGCCCCGTTACAATTTCAATTTATTAAAGATTTGTTGCCACTTTATCCAAAGCATTTCACTATTTGTCTCTTTAGCCAGTTCACGCGCTGCACGCTGTGTTTGATTAAACTTATCTTGATTATCCAAATACATGGGTAACACGTCTTTTAAATCAGTTATTGCTGCCAACTGTTGTCCGTTTTCTTGTGGCACTAAATAAGACGTTGCTACTAAATTAATTTGTGGGACTGAAAATGTTAATGCCAAAGACTGTAAAAATTGGTCCGGATGCTCATCAAGGTCTATTAGTACGCGTGTCTGCGCCATTAATTGTTGTCGCTTTATTTCATTTTGAGGCGCCAAAATTTGAAAACGTACTTTAAAGGCTGCTTGGCTATCATCGTCAATCAAACCATGTTCATTCTTAGCAGAGAGACTGGCGTGGTCTATCATAGCCTGAATTTCTGGATATAACATCGTTGATTCAAAAATAATTGTCGTACTAAAATCATTTGCTAATAGATCAATTAATTGCGTCACCACAACTTTTTGATCCGTTAGTGACATTGATTTAGTAGTCCAATAAATCTTTTTAATCGGATTCATCATATCATTTGAAGTTAATTCAACATGATTATCAGTGGAAAACGCAGGAATAATACTAATATCAACGTCATCTGACACTTGCTTCGATAAATATTCTCGATCGGCCGGTGTTTGAACAACATTGAAACCGGATTTATCATGTCCTCCATCTGCCATGGCTTCATGGTCATTAGCCGGCCAACTCATGACGACAGGTTGAAAAAATGACCACGATTGAATGATTTCACGATTTAACTCACCACTAGCCATAATCACATTGTCCAAATCTGGTATTGCGCTCAGATGTGATTTCAAAACAGCTTTAACTAGACTATTAATACTGTCAAATTGGGTTTGTGTCGTCCAATTTTGTTGTGTTGTCACTTGCCCTGTTAAACAGTCTTCTTGGATGGCAACTTGCCCACTGGGCGTCAAATAGTCTCGACGTACAAGATTATCTTGCTCAAATGTCAATACTTGTGACACAAAGCCACGATCATCCAAAATCAAACGTTGTATGAGATGGTCAGCTTCGTACAAATCAATATGGTCAAGCGCTGCATCCGTTTTTGGCGTCAAATAAACTGTCGCATAATGTTGCTGATTGACGGTCACTAATATTTGCCCTTGGAGTCTCACAAATAGAGCCCCACTGGGCCAATTTAAATCCGCTAATGCTAAAGGTAACTGTGCTTTCAAATCAATGTGTTGTAATTGATCAAATGCCGACCAGACATTGGCTAATTCTAATTGTGCATTGGCCAATAATAGTCGTAATTGTGGTAAATAATCAAGTACAACTAATTCAACTGTCTGTCCTTGCGACAAAAATAATTGTGCTTGATGTCGACTGTCATTAAATTGTGGAACGACCGCATTTGCCTGATGCCAGTCTGGAATAATATGAATTTTCAATCTTTTTACCTGCCCATCAGCATGTACTTCAGAACTGCGGTAACTCGTACCGCTACACTGCTTCCATTATATCAGGTTTCTAAAATGAACTTCATTGCGCCTTTTTAACAAATTATAAGCAATTATGACTGATATGACGTATTATTTTTTAGTGATTATTATTGATATTTTGTTCATTTTTAATTCATTTATTTTATTGTTATGATTATATATGTGCAATTTTATGAATAGAGGTATCGTTTTAATGGTTCAAGCACTCATTGCCTTACTATGCCAACCAACTTTTTCACCTTGCTACGTCATTGATATCTTACTCATTTTGATGCAGCTTATTTTACTTTCGAGTGAAGCAAGATTTTTATTAGTTTTTTTGCTCGTTTTTCTTATTAATTATCTTGTCATTGCATTTTTTCGTCATCGTCATTTACTATCCCAAAAGCAACGCGAAATATCAATCACACACGATTATACACAATCCCTAGAAAAAGCAAATGAGGATTTCCGGTACTTCAAGCACGACTATCAAAACGTATTAGCAAGTTTAGCCTTTGCTATTCAAAACGGTAATTTACAGGAAGTATCCTGTGCCTATGAAACGCTAGTGTCAAGTAGCTTAACGACACTACCAAATCAAAAATCTTTCAACATTCATTTAATTGGCGACTCAAATTTACGTAGTTTATTATTAGTTAAACATCGACTGGCTACTGATACTGGTGTTTCATTTTCAATAGATTTACTAACAAGTTGTGATACTCAAATCAGTCTAAACCTATATCGTTCAATTGCCATTTTACTTGATAATGCTATTGAAGCAGCTGAAGAAACACAAGATAAATTAGTACGCTTAACTTTGCAAACGCTCAATAACCAACACATCGTTCAAATTACCAACAGTATCGACCAACCATTTTCAACCAATCATCTCACCCGATCAGGGTTTTCCAGCAAAAAAGGTCACAGCGGCATTGGCTTGACGTTTGTGAAGCATTATGTGAACCATCAACCGGATGTTTCACTGCGCACGACGGTCAGCCACGACACTTTTACACAAACACTCACTTTTGGAGCGACTAATGAATTTTTACATCCTTGCAGACGACCCAATTGGACAGCAACGAATTCAGCATTATCTGCCAGCCAGTTTTATTACTGATTCACCAACAAAACTAATCACAGCTCTAGCAGCAGATCCCAATCCAAAAATTATTTTGCTTGATTTAGAAATTAAAGGTTTGCTGCATGCTGGTATTAATACGGCAAAAATGATTCGCCAAACCGATTGTATTTCTCCGATCATTGTTATTACGACTCATGATGAACTATCATTACAAATCTTTCAATCGCATATTAGTGCACTTGATTTTATCCAAAAAGCACAACCTGAAACACAATTTGGTAAAAAGTTGCAGCACTCTGTTCAAATGGCTTATCAACGATTAAATCAATTTGACCTTAAAATGCCGGTCTGGCTGGCAATTCACAACGGCGTACACACCGAAACCTTTGATTTGAATACAATTTCTCATGTTAGTAGTAACAACGGGCGTCACTATATCAATGTCCATCAATCAAATATCACGACCCAAATACGAAATACCATTAAACAAATCAGCCGTTACCACGATAAATTTCTTCAAGTGCACGCTTCTTTTTGTGTCAATCAGGACTTCATTCAACAATATCACCGAAAAGACAATGTCCTTTTGTTAACCACGGGTGATTTATTACCTGTTTCACGTCGTTTCAAGCATAATTTGTCGTATCTTCAACCATGATAAAAAAGAGTATCTCACTAATAGTGAGATACTCTTTTTAAATGTTATTCTACATCATCTTGTGCACGATCTAATAATTGTGAGACTTGGTCAATCTGTTGATTATCAAGTGGTGCATTGTCAGATGTTTCACGTGAAACATCTTCATCTACTACTTCTTCTTGCTGATCAACTTTTGCCAAAGTGGCAACTTGCGCCTCGTCTTCAAGTCTAATCAAACGGACACCAAGTGTTGCACGACCAGTTTGGCTAACTGAATCTACGCTGAACCGTATCATCACCCCTTGGGTAGTCGTCACCATAATGTCTTCTTGTCCATTGACAATTATCATACCGGCCAAAGGCCCATTTTTCTCTGTAATATTAGCCGTTTTGATACCTTTACCACCACGACCTTTAATGGGATACTCGCTAACAGGTGTTTGTTTACCATAACCTTTTTCAGTAATCACCAACACGTTATCATTATCGTGTAAGACATCAGAACCAATTACCCAGTCACCTTCACGCAAACGAATACCACGCACACCCGCAGCGGAACGACCCATGACGCGAACATCCGCCTCCGCAAAACTAACTGAATAGCCATTGTGCGTTGCAATAATAATATTTTGTGTTCCATCAGTAATTTCAACAGAAAGCACTTCATCATCATCATGTAACGTGACAGCTTTTAGACCATTAGTACGAATATTTGAAAATTCGCTCACTGCCGTACGCTTAACAACACCTAAGCGTGTAACAAAGAATAGATAATCTTTACTTTCACTGGCTTCGCCACGAACATTGACCACTGTTTGAATTTTTTCGTCACCTTCAAAATTCAAAAGATTCACAACGGGAATTCCTTTGGCTTGGCGCCCATACTCAGGGACTTCATATCCCTTCATACGATAGACCTTTCCTTTGTTGGTAAAGAACAACAGTGTATCATGCGTTGATGTGGCAACCATTTGTTCAACGAAATCTTCATCATGGACGTTCATGCCTTGCACGCCGCGACCACCACGATTTTGTGCTTTGAATTCAGCAGTTGGCACACGCTTGATATAACCACTGTTTGTCAATGTCACAATGACATCTTCTTCTTCAATGAGGTCCTCATCTTCAATGCTCATCACATCGCCGACTTGTAGTTCGGTACGTCGCGCATCACCGAATTTAGTCTGAATTTCTAATAACTCATCATAAATAATTTGATCCACGCGTTCTTCATGTGCCAAAATATCCTTCAAATCAGCAATTAGTGCAACAAGTTTTTGATATTCATCCTCAATTTTGTCGCGTTCCAAACCTGTCAGACGAACCAGACGCATATCCAAAATGGCCTGTGCCTGTTTGTCAGATAACGAATAATCAGCAATCAATCGTGTTTTCGCGATTTCAGAAGTAGCTGACGCACGGATAATACTGATAATAGCATCAATATGATCCAACGCAATGCGTAAACCTTCTAAAATATGAGCACGTGCTTGCGCTTTTTGCAAATCAAAGGCAGTACGGCGACGAATGACTTCACGCTGATGCGCTAAATAAGCAACAAGAATTTCTTTCAAACTCATTGTTTTTGGTGCGCCATGATCAATCGCTAACATATTGAAGCTAAAGCTAGTCTGCAATAAGGTTTGCTTGTACAAATTATTTAAAATAACGCTGGCTGAAGCATCGCGACGGACGTCAATAGAAATTCTCAGTCCTTCACGGTCTGATTCATCTCGAATTCCAGTGATGCCGTCAATTTTCTTCTCACGAGCGAGTTCAGAAATGCGCTCAATCAAACGTGCTTTATTGACTGCATAGGGCAATTCAGTCACGATAATTTGCTCTTTGCCGTTTTTTGTTGGTTCAATGTCAACTTTAGCACGAACAGTCACAGTACCGCGGCCTGTTTCATAGGCACGACGAATACCAGACTTTCCCATAACAATACCGCCTGTTGGAAAATCAGGCCCGGGCAATGCCTCCATCAAATCTGCAGTCGTCGCTTCAGGCTTTTTCATCAAAATATGAAGTGCCGAAATAACTTCCCCAAGATTATGAGTCGGAATATTGGTAGTCATACCGACCGCGATACCAGTAGCACCGTTAACCAATAAGTTAGGAAAACGCGCTGGCAAGACTTCAGGCTCCCGCTCTTCACCATCATAGTTGGGCACAAAGTTTACCGTATCTTTATTCAGATCCCGGACCATTTCCATGGCAACTTTACTTAATCGTGCTTCGGTATAACGCATAGCAGCAGCGCCATCGCCATCCACAGAGCCGAAGTTACCATGACCATCAATTAACATGTGTCGATATGAGAATGGTTGTGCCATACGAACCATTGATTCATAAATAGCTGAATCACCGTGCGGATGGTACTTACCCATGACATCACCGACGATACGCGCTGATTTTTTGTGTGGTTTATCTGGCGTGTTACCTTGTTCAATCATCGAATATAAAATACGACGGTGAACCGGCTTCATGCCATCACGAACATCTGGCAAGGCACGCGCCACGATAACTGACATGGCGTATGACAAGAATGATGTTTTCATTTGTTCTGACAAATTCGCATTTTTAATGCGACTATCATTTGATTCAGACATGCTGCTTAACTCCTTGTAAATATTTTGAATGATATTACATTACGTAAATCATCTGGATGGCAATTATTAAATATCCAAGTTCTCAACAAAGACAGCATTGTCTTCAATAAACTTACGACGTGGCGGTACATCCCCACCCATTAACATATCAATAACTGCTTCGGCTTCCTCAGCATCAGTTGGGTCAACTCGTAACAAACGACGGTTCTGCGGATCCATGGTTGTATCTGCTAGTTGATCATAATCCATTTCCCCTAGTCCCTTATAACGTTGAACTTTTGGTTTAATATTGGATGGTAATTGTGACAAATAGTCTTCAAGTTCTTCATCAGAATCAATGTACGTCATTGATTTATTATTGCCTAAGGCAACACCGTAAAGCGGTGGCTGCGCAATATAAATATAACCAGCGTCAACAAGCGGCCGCATATAACGATAAAATAGCGTTAACAATAGTGTTCGAATATGGGCGCCATCGACATCGGCATCTGTCATAATAATGACTTTGTGATAATTGGCTTTTTCAACATTAAAGTCATCACCAAATCCAGTTCCCATTGCTGTAAACAATGATCGAATTTCTTCGTTGGCTAACACTCGATCCAATGAGGCTTTCCCAACATTTAAAATTTTGCCTCGAATTGGCAAAATAGCTTGCGTCAAACGGTTACGTCCTTGCTTAGCCGAACCACCGGCTGAATCACCCTCAACAATAAATAATTCTGAAATTTCAGGGTCATTTGAGGTATTATCAGCTAGTTTACCTGGCAAATTACCAATTTCCAAACCAGATTGTTTGCGTGTCATTTCGCGTGCACGCTTGGCAGCCAATCGTGCTTTTTGGGCTAAGACACCTTTTTCAACAATTTGCTTGGCAACTGCTGGATTTTCCATCATGAAACGACTAAACGTTTCTGAAAACATCCGATCCGTTGCTTGACGTGCATCGGAGTTACCTAATTTAGTTTTGGTTTGTCCTTCAAATTGTGGATCTGGGTGCTTGATTGACACGATAGCAGTCATGCCTTCGCGCACATCTTCCCCTGTCAAACTTTCTGCATTATCTTTGAGCTGACCATTTTTACGAGCGTAATCATTGATTACACGTGTTAAGGCTGTTTTAAAGCCAGTTTCGTGCGTCCCACCTTCATAGGTATTGATATTGTTAGTAAACGTCCGCAGATTGTCTTTAATATCGGTAGTGTACTGTAAGGCAGCTTCCACTACAATGCCATTTTCCTCACCCTCAACGTAAACAGGTTCAGGGAAAATAGCAGTCTTGTCCTTATTCAAATAGCTGACGTATTCTTTAATTCCACCTTCAAAATGAAAGCTTTCAGAAACAGCTTCTTCAGGTCGATTATCTGTAATTGAAATACGCAAACCTTTATTCAAAAAGGCCAATTCGCGCACACGTGTTAGTAATGTGTTGTAGTTATAAACTGTTGTTTCACGGAAAATATCTGCATCTGGCTTAAAATGAACAATTGTGCCACGCTCAATAGTGGGCTTTTCAGTCAATTGCTTCATCGGCGTATTGACACGTCCCACTTTGAAATCCATGTAATAAACAGTATTATCACGAACAACTCTAACGTCCAAATCCGTTGACAAGGCATTGACAACAGAAGCTCCAACACCGTGTAATCCACCAGATACTTTATAACCGCCACCGCCAAATTTACCACCGGCGTGTAATACCGTAAAGACAGTTTCAAGAGCTGGCTTACCCGTTTTAGTTTGAATGTCGACAGGAATACCACGACCGTCATCGGTTACCGTGATTGAGTTATCCTTTTCGATTGTGACCGTAATATGTGACGCAAACCCTGCTAATGCCTCATCAATCCCGTTATCAACAATTTCCCATACCAAATGGTGCAAGCCTTGCGCTGTGGTCGTACCAATGTACATGCCAGGGCGTTTGCGGACAGCTTCCAATCCTTCCAAAACTTGAATCTGATCAGCATTGTAAGCGCCTGCTGCTGCATGAACGGTGCTTGCTTGACGGATTTCAGTATCATCGGTTACGATGCCATCAATGTTCTCCAATGCTTCATTTTCGATATTCTCTGCCATATTATTAGCGTGTGAACAGATATAATCTGCGAACACATTCTCCTTTTTAATTTTCCGTTTCTAAGGTGATTTCACCGTGTTTCACGTGAAACACTTTAGGCGTGTGAATCAGTTGTCGTGCCACATCAGTTAACGATGGCGCCGTGATAAAAGTTTGCACTTTATCTTGGATCGCCAACAAAAGGTGGGTTTGCCGATTCGCATCAAGTTCACTGAGTACATCATCTAGCAATAACACGGGATATTCCCCTGTTTCTTGTTGCATTAAATCAATTTCAGCTAACTTGACTGCCAATGCCGTCGTTCGTTGTTGCCCCTGCGAGCCAAAGACAGCGACATCATTGTCATTGACAATAAATTGTAAATCATCGCGATGCGGTCCTAAGAGTGTTGACCCCATCATAATTTCACGAGCACGTTGTTTCAGTAGCGCCGCTTCAAAGGCTGCTGTAACGCCAGCCAAATCATCCTTTTCATCAAAATTAACTGAACTATTATAAACAAGATGCAACGTTTCTCTTTGATCTGATATTTCAGCATGAATTGGTTGCGCAGCTTGTTCTAATTTCTTTAAAAACGACTCACGTGCTAGTAAAATTTGCGCGCCAACATTGACAAGTTGCTCTGACAAAACATCTAAAAAGACGGTGTCCGCTGTTTGTTTCAGTTGCAAACGTTTTAAATAAGCATTTCGCTCTTTTAAAATACGCTTATACTGTGTCGTATTATACAGATAAAGCGGGTTCATCTGACCAAACTCCATGTCAATAAATCGACGACGAACACTCGGTGCGCCCTTTACTAACTCCAAATCTTCGGGTGCAAACAAAATCACATTGAGTTGTCCAATGTATTGTGAAAGCTTGCTTTGTTCTAAATGATTAACGCGCGCTTTTTTGCCTTTATTTGAAAAGTTTAATGAGAGTGGCGTGTCACTAATGGCGCGCTTCACGCGACCACTAATTGTTGCTTCCTTTTCAGACCACTGAATTAAGTCTTTGTCACTACTGGTTCGATGCGATCGTGCCAAAGCCAGAACATAGATACTTTCTAGTAAATTTGTTTTGCCTTGCGCATTTTCACCTAAAAACACATTGACCCCATCACTAAATTCAAGTGTCAAATCACCGTAATTACGATAGTTTTTAAGGGTTAGCGACTCGAGTTCCATGAAGATGGTCCCTTTGGATTATTGCGTTTTGGTCGACCAAATCCGCCTGAACGTGTTTGATTTTTTCGGCGCATATCTGCAAAGCGGGCTTCTTTACGTGCTTTGGCGGCAGCCGCTTTCTGCGCTTTGATACGATCATCTCGAATGGTTTTTTTAGCATTGACTGCGCGCGCTGCTTTTTGTGCGTCCGCCTCAGCGATTAGTTCGTCGACATTTTCAGCCAACTCAATAAGGTAACGCTCACCTTCAATCTCAATTTCATCATGATCGTAGAGCTTTTTACCACGTCGATTTTCTGGCTCGCCGTTAAGCAAAACCGGATGATCCATCAAATAGTATTTGGCTTGACCACCCGAAGAAATGATATTTTCTTCTTTTAGGAGTTGCGTCAACGTGATAAATTCAGTTGTTATATGTACGGTTGTTGTCAATGTGGCGCACGCTTTCTTCACAGTAGTTACATGTAGTATTATACCATTTTTTAAGGTCAAAGTCTCAAAAAAACGGTCTAAAATTGCATATAAGCGATTTTAGACCGTTTGTGTGTAAGTGGTTTATTCTGCTTTAAACGGTTAATTTTAAGTTTTTAAGGGTTGTCTGATTGGATGCGATTAAAATGTTCGAACTGGTGTAATCAGTTGCAGTTGTTTATTATCAGTTTCACCGGCAGGTGTCAAAGTGAAAGGACGCAAGTTACTTGTGAACTTAACATCAACACTTTTACCATTAAAGACACGTAACGCGTCACGGACATAATCAGGGTTAAACGAAATTTCTAAATCATCCCCATCAATTGTCTGTGCGCCCAACTCTTCTTTAACTTGCCCTACTTCTTGAGAATTGCCAGTCAAAACAGCCGCACCATTTTTCAGCGATAGTTGGACAACGTTGTTACGACTTTCGTGACTCAGCAAACTAGCACGATCAATAGCACCTAATAATGCGCTAGCTTCAATCGTAATGGCTGTTGTACTTTCTGTGGGAATCAAGCGGTCTGTTTCTGGATAATTACCCTCTAATAACCGGGTATAAAATGTTGTGTGCCCCAGATTAAATACAGCCTGATTTGCGGCTAATTTAATATCGACACGATCTTGACCTTCTAATAGTGATTGCAATTCATTAAACGCTTTAGCCGGAATAATCACATCGGCATCAACATCCGCATCCGTACCTGTTAATGTCACGATTCGTTGTGACAAACGGTGAGAGTCAGTTGTCACTGCTTTCACACTATTCCCAGTCAGTTGTAAATGAATACCTGTTAAAATTGGCCGACTTTCTTGTGTTGAAGCTGATATTTTTGTTTGGGAAATAATATCAACTAATTGCGCTGCTGAAACACTCAAACTTTGAACGTCTTCCATTTCAGGTAATTGTGGATAGTTTTGAACATCTTGACCATTAATTGTAAAGGCTGAAGCGCCTGAGGTAATAGCAGCCCGTAGGCCATCAATGGCTAATGTCATATTGTCAGCAGGTAATCGTTTAACGATATTTGTGAAAAAAGTTGCTGGCAATGTAATCCCACCGGGTTGCGAAATGACGAGTTGTGCACTTGTATCTGATTGTGGAATCGTTGTTTCAATTGAAATATCTGCATTAGATCCAGTAAGAATCAGTTCCTCATCATTTAAAACCAATTTGATATTTGTCAAAATAGGAATCGTTGTCCGTGATGAAATAGCACGTGACACATCATTTAAGGCTTTAATAAATGCTTGTCGATTAATTGTAAATTGCATAAATAGGCTCCTTTTTACTTAACACCAATATACCAGCAATATGTTCTTAATAAAGATAAAAGATCTAGTAGTAATAATAAGGGGTGTGGAAGTTGTGGAAAACTGGGATGTGAATAAAGACATGTAAGCAATTAGTTGTTCACAAACCTGTTGGAAAACTTGGTTATTTATTACCAGTTATTCACACAGACTCTCGCCTCTCCTATTGCCACTATATCACGATAAATGTGTTATTTGCCGTTTTTAATTTCGTCAGTTAGTGCATCAAGCATCTCTTTTGTGCGTGGATCACTTTCTGACTTTTCGGTAATTTTTGTGGTGGCATGTAGCACACTAGAATGATCGCGGCCACCAAACGCGCGACCAATATCTGGCAAACTTTCATTAGTCAATGTTCGCGTGAGATACATGGCAACGTGTCGGGCCGTGACCAAATCCTTCTTGCGACTTGAACTTTTGAGATCATCAATCGTTTGCATGTAGTAATCAGCTACCACTTGCTGTATTCTCTCAACTGTAATTTTGAATCCTTGATTAATGTTCAGGTCACCTAAGATTTGTTGTGCCGTTTCCTTTGTTGCTGGCTTGTTCATATAGCGTAGACTGGCTTCAAATTTATGAAACGCCCCTTCCAAACTTCGGACGTTGGAGTCAATCTTTTCAGCGATTAATTCCAAAACATCATTTGGAATTGTCAGGCCATCTGATTCAGACAAGTTTTGCAAAATGGCAACACGCGTTGGCAAATCAGGCTTTTGAATGTCCATCATAATACCCGCTTCAAATCGTGATGTTAATCGCGTTTGCAAATCGACTATTTCCGTTGGTAGCTTATCAGAAGTCATAACGATTTGTTTACCATTTTTGGTGAGGACATTGAAAGTATTGAAGAATTCTTCTTGAACCTTCTCTTTTCCTGACCAGAATTGAATATCATCGACTAATAATAAATCAACAGAACGATATTCTTGTTTAAAAGCGGCAGTTGCCCCATCACCAGCTCGCAAAGATTCGGTGAAATCATTCAAGAAATCTTCAGCAGTGGCATATTTGATGTGTGCTGACGGCGTGGAAGCGGCATAAGCGTTACCAATGGCTTGCATCAAGTGGGTTTTCCCTAGTCCAACACCACCGTAAATCAAATAAGGATTGTAGACTTGTCCTGGTTCATCAGCGACTGCACGCGCCACAGCGTAAGCATTTTCATTACCTGAACCAATGACGAATTTTTCAAATGTAAAGTCAGGATTTAAATCTGATTCCCGTGTAAACGGCAAGTTGTCAAGCGTTGGTGCAGCAGCTGTCATTTTTGGTTGGGCAATTTGAAGGTCTGGCTTGATAAAACCATCAGCAATGGTCATGGCAAATTGGACAAAATCCATTGAGTATTCGCGATCCCATTGATCGATGATATCTTGCGCCATGTCGCTTGGGACAGCTAGCGTCAGACTAGTATCTTCCAGTGTTACTGGTTTGAGTGGTTCTATATAGGTAGAAAAAGTCACACGACCGAGTTTTGTGAAAAATTCAGCTTGGACTTTGGACCACAGTTCTTCTTTTGTGATTGGTTTAGTCACGTATCTCTCTCCTAAAAGCGTTCAAGTCAAAAATGACGATCAGACACTGATTAGATTTAGCGTCGATCATGGATTGAACTGACTGTGTTTCTAAAAGTTTAGAAGCAGTAGCAAAGATAATTATAACAATAAGAAAACGAGTTTTCCACAGGGTAACGACAACTTTAGAGAATATCAACAGTTGTGGACAACCAAAAGGGGTGAATGTGGACAATGAGACGAACAAATGTGTGGGTTATCCACACATCAACATGATTATGCACAGCAAAACGTGTGAAAAGACAATATTTGAGGTTGGTTATCCACATTATCCACATGTTAACGTGCACAACTTGTGGATATGTGGATAACTTGTGTAGACCGTTGTTTATAAAAAATGCTAAACCCTTGCTAATCAACAGCCTAGGGGATAAATATGGATAAGCCTGTGAATGTAAAGGAAAGTTTAAGAAACTTAAATTTTAAATATTTTCCAGAAAAAACGTGTTGATGCATGTGAAAAAATAGGCAAAAGGAAGGGGACATTATTATAAAAAATGCCCCTAATTTTTGGTAAGAGAATAAAACTTTTAATGGTAGAATAGTGCAAAGGAGAATGACATGCGGCATTTAGATTATACAGAACAAGAAAATTGGCGTCAGCCAGATGATACAGCTTATCAGTCACCAATCGACATTGCGACGCAGTCGGTTCAACCTCAAGAAACTGGGAAATTTGCAATTTCTTTCCAAGATGAGGTGCAATACGATGATCGTGAAATAGGCGAGCAATTCCTAGTTCATGGGCAGTTACGCCTTGATGATCAAATTTGGGAACTTGAACGCTTTCACTTTCATGATGGGGCAGAACACTTGGTTAATGGCCAACGACATGATGTGGAAACACATTTTGTTTTCCAACATGGGGACCAAACTTTAGTAGTGGCTAGTTTTGGGGATGTTAGTGCCAATGAGAAAACTGGTGCAGTTAAAAATATCTATGATAATCAGGTCAATGCGGCAACATTGCTGCGTTTGTTGCCAGATAACCATAGTTATTTCCACTATGTTGGCTCACTAACAACACCACCACTTCGTCATGATATTCAATGGCTTGTGTTGACTGAGCCTGTGGCAATTTCAGCAGAAGATAAAGCAGTATTACACGACCATTATCCAGATAATTACCGTGAGATTCAAGAGATTAATGAACGCGTTATTACTTATTACAATGACAAAAATTAGGACAATTGTGAGACCTACTAGTTTGCTGGTAGGTTTTTTATTTGCATAGAAACAGCTCTATGTTTCACAGAATTTAAAAATTTCAGATGAAAATCATAGCGGTAAATGATATGATAACATGTGAATGTTTTTAATTTAAATCTCACATTTTAAAGAGGCGATGTTTTGGCTGTTTTTTTTCAAAGTATACAGGGTGTTTTAGTCATTTTAGTGATGATTGCCATTGGCTATTCCTTGGCAAGTGCTAAGTGGTTTACCGACAAAAGTGGACAAATCATTGCACGGATTGTCACACAAGTGGCTTTGCCAATGTACATGGTTAATACCATTACGCAAGATTTCACTAAAGATGAGTTAGGGCGCTTGCTACCAGATATTAAATTTCCAATCATTTCAATGTTGGTCTTATTTGCAATTTCGGTGGCATTTGCACGGGTATTAGCAATTCGTAAAAACAGACGTGGTTTGTTTCAGTCCATGTTTTTTAATTCAAACACGGTGTTTGTTGGGCTACCAATCAACATGGCGTTGTTTGGCACTAAAAGTTTGCCGTATGTGTTGGTTTACTACATGATTAACACGACTTTCTTTTGGACACTGGGCACTTATTTAATTCAACGAGATGGTGAAGGAGAGTGGCGTTTTGATATCAAAACAACCCTAGCAAAAGTATTTTCACCACCGTTGTTGGGATTTGTGCTAGGTGTTTTGCTGGTTGTTTTTCGAATTCAATTACCCACGTTTATTGCCTCTGATTTACAATACGTAGGTAGTTTAACGGTACCATTATCAATGTTTTTCATTGGTATAGCCGTGCAACGTGCTGGATTACGTAATCTAAAAGTGAATAAATACAGTCTTGGCATTTTGTTCGGGCGCTTTATTTTAGCGCCAATGGTGATGTTTTTATTGTTGTGGAAAGCTGATGTACCAATCTTGATGAAGCAAGTCTTTATTTTGCAGTCGGCAATGCCTGTGATGACTAATGCGCCAGTAGTTGCCAGTCTGTACGGTGCGGACGCGGATTACGCGGCCATTATGGTAACGGAATCGACGATCTTGAGTTTGATTGTTGTGCCAATTTTAATGACGATTATTAACTAAATCAAAAGATATAAGCAGGCACCTGTTGTAGGTTTTTGTAGCCATACTTGATTGACCGTGTTTAGAATGAAAAAGTTTCTCATTTTATTAGTTGTTGACAAGATTTTGTGTGTCTTGTATGATATTAAATATTAAGAAATTGGAGGCAACACATCATGCAAAACATGAATCAAACACAAATCTCATCTCAAGCCCTCCTTCTCCTCCTCATGCTGTAAGTCATGACGAGGTTTTTCGCGCTCATGACTAACTGGTAATCAGTTTTCATGGGTGTGGAAATGATGAGTATGTCTATTATCATGATTAACGATCTAAACCCATGAATTTTGATATTCATGGGTTTTTTATTTGCGAAAAAGAAGGTAATTAGAGAAGAGAATTGGAGAAGGAAAAATGAAAAGAATTGTAATTGTTGGGGCAGTATTTGTCGTCGCAGTTGGCGGCATTATTGGCTATGGGGTAATGAATCGTCAGTCAGATCAGGCATCATCGTCAACGGTGATTAAAATTGGTGGCGTATTTGACACATCAGGTGATGCCTCTTCGTATGGAAAAGCCGAGCAAGATGGGGCCAATTTTGCCATTAAGCAAATCAATGCTAATGGTGGTGTCAAGGTCAATGGCAAAAGCTATAAATTTAAGATTATCAATAAAGATGCCAAGACGGATAACACTGAAACAGCGTCAGTGACAAGTAACTTGATTAACAACGAAAAAGTGAGTGCAATTGTAGGTCCTGTTATTACTTCAGGCGTTCAAGCAGCCGTCCCAGTGGCGACACAAGGGAAGACGCCAATGATTTCACCAACAGCTGGTGCTGATAATATTACGATACAAAAAAACGGAAAAGTTCAGCCTTATGTTTTCCGAGCACAATATAAGAATTCGTTTATGGGCACAAAGATGGCACAATTTGCGACTGAAAATTTGAAAGCCAAGAATGTCGTTATTTTCCAAGATAATTCCTCAGATTATGGGACAGGCATTACAGCTGCGTTCAAAAAAGCATATAAAGGCAAGGTTGTTGACGTTGAATCCTATCAAGAAGGCAGCAAGGACTTTCAAGCTGTTTTGACCAAAATAAAAGATAAGCAGTTTGATGCTGTGGTTATCAATGGTTACTATACTGAAGGGGGTGCCATTTTGAAGCAAATGCGCGATATGGGCATTAATGTGCCAGTTATTGGTCCTGATGGTATTGGTGATCCTAAAACTGCTGAGATTGCGGGCAACAAAAATACAAGCAATGTTTATTATGCTGCCCATTTCTCAGTCGATGCACCGGCAACCAAAGTGGCAACGCCATTTGCAAAAGCATACAAAAAGGCCTATGGCAAAGAGCCATCACAGTTTACAGCCTTGGCCTATGATTCTGTTCGCATGATTAAAGCAGCAATTGAAAATGAAAATTCAACAAGTAAGGCGGCGATTACCAAGGGTTTGGCAAATTTGAAGAATTTTGAAGGCGTTACAGGAAAAATGTCGATTGACAAAGACCATAATCCGGTGAAGTCAATGGTGATGGTTGGTATGACTGATGGTAAAGAGTCATCTGCTGTGGTCGTGAAGTAAATCAAACGTTACATAGAGTTGACGTGTTGATCAAATTTTGAGGTTAAAATGACAATTTTCATTCAGCAAGTAATCAACGGACTGATGCTAGGCAGTGTTTACGCACTATTGGCATTAGGCTACACAATGGTTTACGGTATTATCAAATTAATTAATTTTGCACATGGCGATATCTATATGTTGGGCGCCTATTTCGGTTATTTTTTTATTAAAGTGCTACACTTAAATTTCTTCATTGCCTTGGTTTTGGCGATGGCAGTCAGCGCGGTGATTGGGGTTTTGATTGAATATATTGCATATCGGCCACTACGTCATTCACCAAGGATAGCGGTGCTAATTTCAGCGCTTGGTATATCATTTTTGCTGGAAAACGGCATGACGTACCTATATGGGTCTGATCAACGTTCTTTTCCGCAAGCTATCAAGACTGTGCAATACCATTTTTATGGAATTCAAGTGTCTAACATTCAACTCATCATCGCCGTGACATCAATCGTATTGATGTTATTGCTAACGTATGTTGTCAAACGTACTAAGATGGGTCGGGCAATGCGGGCGGTGTCAGCAGATCCTGATGCGGCAACTTTAATGGGTATCAATATTAATCACACGATTTCATTTACTTTTGCAATTGGATCAGCATTGGCCGCGGCTGGTGGTGTGTTGATTGGACTTTATTACAATAGCATCGATCCTTTGATGGGCATGACACCGGGGTTGAAAGCCTTTGTTGCCGCTGTTTTGGGTGGTATCGGTATTATTCCCGGAGCCGCTGTTGGTGGCTGGTTGATCGGTATATTAGAAACAATGGTACAAGCGACTTCGTTTTCTGCTTATAAAGACGCCATCGTGTATGCGATGTTAATTGTTATTTTGTTGATAAAGCCGACTGGTATTTTAGGTAAAAACAAGCGGGAGAAGGTGTAATGGATCAAACGCATATTAAATATACATTGTCGTGGGCAGCAATGGCTGCCATGGGCTTTATTTTGATTTTTATGGCACAAATGGTTGGCTTAATCGGACATTATGGTGTCACAACGATTGTGTTGATCGGCATCAATGTGATTGCGGCATTGGGCTTGAATTTGGTTGTGGGGATATCAGGGCAATTTTCGCTAGGCCACGCCGGATTTATGGCGATTGGGGCATATGCAACGGCGCTGATTATGGGAGTTTTGCCCGGTGTTATGGGCTTTGTTTTAGGCATGGTAACTGGTATCGCTGTGAGTGGTATTGTTGCTTTGATCATTGGGATACCAACTTTACGTTTACGTGGTGACTATCTAGCAATTGCAACGCTAGGATTTGCAGAAATCATTCGTATTGTCATTATGAACTTAAAAATTACTAACGGACCAGCCGGTATATTTGGTATTGCGCCGTATGTTAGTTGGCAATTGGTCTATATTTTAGCGGTTATCACGCTAATTATTGTCGTTAATTTTGTCCGTAGTATGCCGGGAAGAGCAATTATTGCAGTACGAGATAATGAAATTGCTGCTGAATCATTAGGTATTAATACGACAAAATACAAGGTTATCGCCTTTGTATTGGGTGCATTATTTGCAGCTATGGCTGGTAGTTTACGGGCAAGTTTTATTCAATCGATTGCGCCTAAAGACTATGCATTTATGCAAAGTATTATGATTTTAATCATCATTGTCATTGGCGGGATTGGGTCAATGAGCGGCACGGTAATTACGGCTATTGCTTTGGGTATTTTAGACACGTTGTTACAAAATTTTGGTTCATTACGTATGGTTATTTATTCCGTTATCTTAATTATCGTGATGTTAATCAGACCGCAAGGTATTTTTGGCAGTCGTGAATTATCTTTAAAAAAATGGCTATTTGATGGAGGAGATGGACATGACACAGACCATACTGAAAACGCATGATTTAAGCATTCGCTTTGGTGGTGTCACAGCAGTTGATCACGTCAATATTGAAGCTTCCGAAAATGAGTTAATTGGTTTAATTGGTCCAAACGGCGCAGGTAAAACGACATTATTTAATCTGTTGACCGGTGTTTATCGGCCAACCGAGGGCGATGTGGCCTTGTTTGATGGTCAAAAGTTAGCCATAGTGAACCAACAATCACCAGCTAAAAGAGCACGATTGGGCATTGCGCGAACGTTCCAAAATATCCGTTTATTTGAAAGCCGTACGGTTTTGGAAAATGTCATGATTGCAATGAATTCGCATACTCGAGCCCACACATGGGACGCGATATTGCGACTGCCATCTTTTTACAAGCATGAAGCGACTTTAAAAAATGAGGCACGTCAATTATTGTCAATTTTTGATATGTTGGGTGTTCAGGATACTTTAGCCACTAACTTACCGTATGGGCAGCAACGACGCTTAGAGATTGTTCGAGCATTGGCGACTAAACCAAAAATCTTGTTTTTGGATGAACCTGCTGCGGGGATGAATCCCCAAGAAACCGCTGATTTAACGCGTCTTATTAAACAGGTTCAACAGGAATTTAAGATGACCATTATTCTAATTGAGCATGATATGAATTTGGTCATGGCAGTGAGTGAGCGATTGTATGTGCTGGAATACGGGAAATTATTGGCAAGCGGGACACCGGCAGAAATACAACAAAATGCTGATGTCATCCGCGCATATTTGGGAGAAAACGATACATGAGTGCATTGTTAACTGTTGAAAATTTGAATGTCAGTTATGGCGCAATCAAAGCTGTACAAAATGTCAATTTTACTGTGCATGATAATGAAATTGTGTCGTTAATTGGCGCAAACGGCGCTGGCAAAACGACAATCTTGAGAACTATTTCAAATTTAATTAAACCGACCTCTGGGTACATCAATTTTCAAAATCAAGATATTTTAGGGATGGCTTCAGCCAAAATTGTGTCTAGCGGAATTGCCCAAGTACCAGAAGGTAGACGCGTTTTTGCTGGCATGACAGTGCAAGAAAATTTGCAATTAGGTGCTTTCACACGTGATAAAGGCACTAATTTGAAGTCAGAATACGCGCTGATTTACGACCAATTTCCAATTTTAAAGGAGCGGCGTAATCAAGATGCAGCAACCTTATCTGGTGGCGAACAGCAAATGTTAGCAATTGGACGCGCGCTAATGGCCAAGCCGAAGTTATTGCTACTAGATGAACCGTCAATGGGATTAGCGCCGTTATTTATTGAAAAAATTTTTGATATTATCAAGACTGTCAATGAACAGGGCGTGACTGTGTTAGTCATTGAGCAAAATGCTAACCAAGCATTGAAGATTGCCGATCGTGGCTATGTTTTAGAAAGTGGTCAAATTACGATGACTGGTACTGGTGCTGAATTACTGGCTTCAGATGACGTGAGAAAAGCTTATTTGGGTGGTTGACGCAATAGTGGTGTGTCAGTCGATATCTAAAACGCCAACACAGGAAGGATTGTGTTAGCGTTTTTTTAGTGTGATGAAGCACCGAAAACAGCCAGACGTTCTGCCAAACTCGTTTCTACGGCCGTGACGCCGGGTTCTAATAGTTTCCTAGGATCGTAATTTTTACCAATCAAATCTTGATCAGTTAAAATAAAGTCTCTTAACGCTTGATGGAATGCCAGCTGAGCTTCAGT
>DWKF01000030.1:0-23597 GCA_018249355.1 Cecropterus longipennis
CTATTGCCCCTTCGCCAAGCGGTAAGGCATCGGTTTTTGGTACCGACATGCGCTGGTTCGAATCCAGCAGGGGCAATTGCTAAAGGAACTTGGGAAAGTTCCTTTTTTTGTATATAATTATCATGATAAGAATAGCCTAGTAAGAGGTATCAATGATGAATTTTTTTGTGAACAAAAGAATTGGACATGGTAATAGCGGTGTTGAACACGCGCAATTTTATCGCGCCCAATGTTTTCGTGAAAAAAACATGGTGTTCAAGTTGATTTACACTGATTACCTACCGCAATTGCATGAACACATGAAAGAGTGGCGCTTAAAGGAAAATGAAGTTATTGGTTTGTATGACTATTTATTGAGCGATAATCCTTCAGAATATTTGCAAAACGGATTAGCTCACACAAATGTGTACCGACAGCAAACTTTAGTAGATTTTGTGGACACGCAAAGAGTAGTGCATCAACAAACGACGGGTCAATATCAGGCGACGATACTGAAAAGTAAACGGTTTGATAGCAAAAAAAATGTTTATTTAGTTGGGGATGACCGCGTCATTTTAGAAAATGGACAACATCGTGTGACTTGGCATTATCGTCATTCTGAATCGCTTGGTAAAATCATGACTAACATTCATGTTTCGGGATTTCATGACCATGATTATTTGTTTGCGACGTTTGAAGAGTTACTCATGTTTTTTTTACTGGAATTGCAACGTGAATTTACTCATAATTGTTACTTCATTGATCGTGGTACCGACAATGAGGAAGTGCTTATTACCTTGAAAAATCGAGGTTATCAGTTGAAAATTGTTGACATTGTGCATGCAGCTCACTTGGTGTCTTATCAGAATAATCGACCGGTATGGAATAACTATTATCAATATATGTTTGATCATTTAGATGATGTTGACAGAGTGATTGTGGCGACAACCTTACAACAAAAAGATATATTGTCACAATTGCGTGATAGCGGTTTCCCAGTCGATTCTCATAAAATAATAGCGATTCCAGTCGGTGGTGTTAATCAAATTGCGGCGCCAAAAAAATGGGCTGGTAATGTCGCAAAATTCGTCACGGTTTCACGACTGCACCCAGAAAAAAAGATAGCGCACATTGTTGAGTCGATTGCGCAACTTAATCAAAAGGGCTTTGCTGCCACTTTGTCAATATATGGTACGGGAAATGAAGAAGATAAATTAAAACAGCTCATTAACGACTACCATTTGAATGACAAAATCACTTTAAAGGGATTTTGTCAATCGATTACACGCGAGCTGCTGAATTATGATGCTTATGTTTCCGCGTCTTATTCAGAAGGTTTCGGTCTGACATATATTGAAGCGTTGGGAGCAGCACTACCAGTTGCCTCCTATGCTAATTTGTACGGCGCACAATCATTGATTAAAGATGGTAAAAATGGTCATTTAGCAGAATTTGATCGTCATAACAAAAATGAAGCTGCCAATATTGCTCATTTGTCAGCAGCGATGCAACTTATTTTCACAGATTATGATTCGTTATCGGAGGGCGCTACATTGACGGCTGAAAACTTTCAAATTAAAAAAATAGCGGATCAGTGGGCGCGTGTTGTTGAGGGGCTATCATGAAAATTGAAATCATCAATTCTTTATCGATCACGCAATTGGATGGTATTGCTTGGCAAATCGAACAAGTTAAGCTCGGGCGTAGTGATGAATTATGGGTTGCCACACCCCATGAAGATGCTGTTTACCTCATCAAAAAGATGGGATTGTCACCTGATAAGGTGTTTGACATGTATGGGCAACAATATTTTTCAACAATTGATGAAACAAAAGGTATTTGGTGGTCAGACTTGATTGTGCCAAATGAAAGTCAAATTGTCGTCAATCAAGATGGTACTAAAAGTATCATGAGTTTTGGGCGTGAGCTGGCAAAGGTGAGATGGTTTAGTCAATCTAAACGACTAGTACAAGCTGTGACATGGTATGATGGCGACGGCAAAATTGACTATAAAGATATTTATCGACGTGACGGGCGACTATTTGCTAAACAGTATTTTAGTGATGGTGAATTGTTGCAATCTGATTTTTATCTTGGTAATAATAAGGTGGTTGTTCAAGATTTTTATGCTGATGGGCACTGCAACTTAGTGGTGGCTTTTGGACAAAAGTTCCGGCGACAGAGTGATTATATTGCAAATGTTGGTAATCAACATGTTGATAATCAGTACAATGTGACACAGCTTGGACGTTCAATTGACTTTGCACCACAAAAAACCAAACTGACATTATTTAATGATGTGACAGATAAGAATGGGCATGTTTTGAAAGAAGTGTCTGATATTTTAAAGAATAAACATCATCCGATTGAATCAGTCTGGGTTAAGCCACAAGACGCAATAACGTTGAAAATGTCTGGGTTACCGGGTCAAAAGGTTCATGTCATTAGGACCGAACGCCATAAGTAGTTATTATCGTGCATTTTTTCACACACCAAGCAAGACAATTAAAGCGTTTTGTTTTATAATAGAGTTTGTAACAATAAAAAATTGGAGGCTATCATGGCTAAATTGACTGTTTCAGATTTGGAACTTTCAGGTAAGAAAGTATTGATGCGCGTTGATTTCAACGTGCCTATCAAAGCAGGCGTTATCGGAAACGATAACCGTATTGTGGCAGCATTGCCAACAATCAAGTACGTGTTGGAACACAACGGTCGTGCAATTTTGTTCTCACACTTGGGACGTATTAAGTCTGAAGATGATAAAAAAGAATTGTCATTGGCACCAGTTGCTGCGCGATTGGGCGAATTATTAGGTAAGGACGTTAAGTTCGTACCATTTACACGTGGTGCAGAATTAGAATCAGCAATTAATGCTTTGCAAGATGGCGAAGTTTTGATGGTTGAAAACACACGTTTTGAGGATGTTGTTGACGGCGTTGAAGTCAAAAACGAATCAAAGAACAATCCAGAGTTAGGCAAGTATTGGGCATCATTGGGTGATGATTTGTTCATCAACGATGCCTTTGGAACAGCACATCGTGCCCACGCTTCAAACGTCGGTATCGCTTCAAATGTTTCACAAGCAGCCGCTGGTTTCTTGATGGAAAAGGAAATTAAGTTCTTGGGTGACGCCGTGGCTAACCCAGTTCGTCCATTTGTTGCCATCATTGGTGGTGCAAAAGTTTCTGATAAGATTGAGATAGTTAAGTCACTATTGTCTAAAGCTGACAAGGTTATTGTTGGTGGTGGTATGGCTTATACTTTTGACGCTGCTAAGGGTGAAAAAATCGGTAACTCATTATTTGAAGCCGATAAGGTTGAATTGGCTAAGGAATTGATGGCTGAAGCTGGGGACAAGTTGGTTTTGCCAGTTGATTCAATTGCTGCTGATGCATTTTCAAATGATGCCAAGACAGAAGTTGTTGATGCCACAGCTGGTATTCCTGATGGTTACATGGGACTTGATATTGGTCCTAAGTCAGTTAAGCTGTTGCAAGATACTTTGTCAGACGCTAAGACAGTTGTTTGGAACGGCCCAATGGGTGTGTTCGAAATGCCTAACTTCGCCAAGGGTACATTGGCAATTGGTGAAGAATTGGTTAAGGTGACTGAAAATGGTGGTACAACAATTGTTGGTGGTGGTGACTCAACTGCCGCAGTACAACAATTGGGTGTTGCTGACAAATTGACACATATTTCAACAGGTGGTGGTGCATCACTTGAATACCTTGAAGGTAAGGAATTACCAGGTATTGCTTCAATTTCTGAAAAATAAATTTATCAGTTAAACCTGATTAAAGGCACAGCGCTCTACTAGGAGCCTGTGTTTTTTTTTTGTCACATTTTTAGTGATTTCTTTACCATTTATGAAATAGCTATTTTTCTATATTATAATGTCGTTTATATGAGAAATATGTTAATTTGATTTCTAAAACATGTACAAAGATTAGATATACATGATATAATATTACCCAGGTTAAAATTAAGGAAGAGTAACATGGCAGAAAAATTGTTAGATGCTCAAGATGTTTCGGTAGAATTTAAGATTGCCGGTGAATATCAAAAAGCATTGCATAAAGTTAATTTATCAATCAATCATGGTGAAGTTCTTGCCCTTGTGGGTGAATCCGGTTCAGGCAAATCAACGTTTGCAATGAGTGTCATGGGACTTCATAACCCTGACCAGACAAAAGTCACTGGGTCCATTAAACTTAATGGCAATGAATTAATCGGTTTAACCGAACGACAATTCGATCAGTATCGTGGTGTTTCGGTCGGCATGATTTTTCAAGATCCACTATCAAGTTTAAATCCTCTTATGAAAATCGGCGATCAAATTGCGGAAGCCATGACTGTTCATGATAAACACACGCAACAAGTGTCAAATCGCGTGTTAGGATTACTTGATGACGTTGGTATTGTCGACGCTAAACGTGTCGCACAGCAATATCCGCATGCGCTTTCTGGTGGTATGCGTCAGCGTGTGATGATTGCAATTGCATTGGCTAACGAGCCAGATTTGATCATTGCTGATGAACCGACAACCGCTTTGGACGTTACGATTCAAGCACAAATTTTGGATTTGATTAAGGAAATCCAACAAAAAAAGAACGCCGGTATTTTACTCATTACCCATGATTTAGGTGTTGTGGCTGAAATGGCTGATACTGTCGCGGTTATGTATGCGGGTCAGATTGTTGAAAAAGCTGGTGTTGAGGAATTGTTTAATCATCCGAAACATCCGTACACACGTTCGTTATTGCGAGCTGATCCTTCAGATGTTAAACCAGGTGAAACGCTATATGCTATTCCAGGTACAGTGCCAGCTCTAAAAGATATGGATCACAATAAAGATTTGTTTTTGCAGCGTGTGCCTTGGTTAGATGAATCAGTAGTAAATGCCAACGTAAAAGATGAGCTACAACAAGTTGGGGATCATCACTATGTTCGTGGTACAGCGTGGCAAAATTTTGAATTTAATGACGTTACTGAGGGAGAAAATCAGGTATGAGCGACTTAATTAGAATTGAAAATTTGAAAGTCTATTATCCGGTACGTTCTGGTTTCTTTAATCGTGTAACGGATAACATTAAGGCCGTTGATGATGTGTCATTTTCCATTAAAGCAGGACAAACATACGGGTTAGTAGGTGAGTCAGGCTCAGGCAAAACGACGATTGGCAAATCATTGGTAGGATTAGAAGACCCCACTAGCGGGACAATTTTGTTTGATGGCGAGGAAGCTACAACAATCAAGCAGAAAAAGAAATTTAATTATAACAAAGATGTCCAAATGGTGTTTCAAGATAGTCAATCTAGTCTAAACCCACGTCGTTCTATCGGAGAAATCATCGCTGAACCTTTGAAGAGCTTTGGTGTACCTAACGCAATTGGCGCGGGAGCGGGAGATAAACGTTCGTTTGATCAAGATGCTATTGATAAACGTGTATTAGAATTATTAGAAATTGTGGGTTTGCCAGCACGAACTGTGACGCAATATCCGTTCCAGTTTTCGGGTGGTCAGCGGCAACGTATTGGTGTGGCCCGCGCCTTAGCAACCAATCCACGATTAATTGTGGCAGATGAGCCAGTTTCGGCGTTAGATTTATCAGTTCAAGCGCAAGTTTTGAATTTCATGAAAAAAATACAACGTGACTTCGGCATTAGTTTCTTATTTATTTCGCATGATTTAGGTGTTGTGAAGTACATGACGGATAACATTGCGATTATGCATAATGGGCGTTTTGTAGAATTGGGTACGACGGCAGATATTTTCTATGATCCGCGTCATATTTATACCAAACGGTTACTATCCGCAATTCCAAGTCTAGATGTTAGCAAACGTGATGCTAACCGCGCTTATCGCAAGCGGGTTGAAGCTGAATTTGCTGAAAATCAAGCTGCATATTATGAGCAGGATGGCTTCCGGGCACGTGCGTACGATTTAAAGCAAATTACGCCGACTCATTCTGCGGCACTTAAGAAAGGAGAGGCTTAATTATGTGGCGAACGATTTTACGGCGTGTTTTGATTATGATTCCTCAGTTATTTTTGGTTTCAATACTGATTTTTATGTTGGCGCAGTTAATGCCTGGTGATCCATTCTATGGTAATTTAAATCCTAACTCCGATCCAGCTACCATTGCGCGCATGCGACATGCGGCTGGTTTGGACCAACCACTCTATCAACAATATATTCACTGGATTGATCGTGTTTTTCACGGTGATTTAGGCACATCATACGCTGTTAACAAAGGTTGGACTGTGACGAGAATTATTGCTTCACGTCTTTGGCCAACTATTTCAATGGGAATTATCGCGGCGATTTTAACTTATGTTTTTGCAATTTCTGAAGCCTTATTATCAGCACGACATGAAAACAAAACAATTGACCGCATTTTGATGGTGTGGAATACAATCACCTCAGCAGTACCATCCTTTGTTTTTTATTTTTTGATGATGATTTTGTTTGTTTACTTGATTCCAATTTTCCCGGCCTCCGGTACAGGAATAGATGATTCACAGACTGTTATGACAAGCTTTTTCAGTAATCTACGATATGCGTTTTTACCTGCATTAACGATTGCCTTGTTCAGTACGAACAGTATTTTTCAATATTTGAGATCAAACTTATTAGACCAACAAGCACAAGATTATGTTAGAACTGCACGTGCTAAAGGTGTCACGATTAAGGATGTCTTTAGAAAACACATCTTACGGAATGCCTTTCTGCCGATCGCATCAGGAATTGGTTACTCAATTACTGGGGTGCTGGGTGGTGCAATGTTTGCTGAAACAATCTTTGGTTATCCCGGTATTGGTGCATTATTCGTCCAAGCTCTGACTAGCCGTGATTATACAGTCATCACAGCAGTTATGTTATTGCAAGGATTCTTAGCATTGCTGGGTGGCTTACTATCTGATGTTATTTCAGCTTGGGTTGATCCACGTATTCGAGTGAAATAAGGAGTGAACCATGGAAACTAAAATGAAAAAACAACGGTTTGGTGCACGCTTTATTAAAAATTTCTGGCGTGAACTCGAAAAAGATAACTTAGCATTAGTGACAGTTGTCTTGTTAATTGCACTATTCTTATTTATAGTCATTGGTCAATTCTTTGTGCCAAGTAACATTGGGACTATGAGTGATATTTTGAATGCTAATCTACCACCTATGAGTGGTGGTCATATCTTAGGCACAACAGATTCTGGTGCTGACTTTATTTTAACGTTGATTGCCTCAGCTAAAAACTCAATTATTATTGGTTTTGGGGTTGCAATCATTATTACAGTTATTTCAGTTGTTGCTGGTATGATTATCGGCTATTTTGGTGGCTGGATAGATTGGTTATCAATGCGTATTATTGATTTCTGGTTGATTATGCCACTTATCATGATTTTAGCAATTATTTTTTCGACGGCCAAAGGCTTGTCGATTTGGAATTTAATATTGATTTTGGGACTAACCAGTTGGCCAGCCAGCGTGCGTTTGGTTCGAACATTGACGTTATCTGAAGTTAATCGTGATTATGTTGATGCGGCCAAAATTTCGGGAACCCCTTGGTACAAAATACTCTTTACAGGTATTTTTCCAAATATTTCACCAACGATTATATCGGATTTTGCACTAACATTGGCTACCTCAATTGGTATTGAGACAAGTTTGACATTCCTTGGTTTTGGTTTAAAACAAGGCACTAACTCAATCGGAATGATGTTGACTGTGTTAAGCCAGAACTCAGCTTCAACGATCTATACGCAATGGTGGTTATGGTTGCCAGAAACTATTGTGTTGATTATTTTGACGGTTGGTGTTGTGATTTTGGGTCAAGTTGCACGGCGTGCAAGTGACCAGCGACAATCGGTTTATTAAAATAATAATATAAAAATGAGAAAATGATGTTGACAGTAAAATAAATAAGTGATATATTGCTTAACATGATGAGTGTTTTAAAAAAGAACATTCCAATGAAGAAACACAAAAGGGAGAATATATATGGTAAGCACAGGTGCAAAAATTGGCTTTGGCGTTGTTGGCCTAGTCGTTGTTGTGGGAGGTGGCTGGGCAGCATTGTCAGCAACATCAAATAAGGACACTACACCAAAAGCAGTTAGTGTTGGCTCATTTAAGGGTGATTACACTAACACTAAGACGGCAATTAAGGGTGGTAACTTGACGGTTACTAATCCCGGACAAGCCGCTTCGCCAATTACGTTTGCTGGGTATACAGAATTCGCACAATGGTCGGCGGCTGCCCAACAGTTGCAGCCTGCTGGATCGAATACATTGTTCTATACTGATAAGAACGGGAAAGTTATCAGTAGCGGTCCAGCCAAATTGAAAGTTGATAAAGATGCCAAAACCGTCACGATTACATTGCGCGACAACTTGAAGTGGTCGGATGGTAAAGCTGTCACTGCTAAAGACGTTGAATTTTCACTTGAAACTTTGGCTACTAACACAGTGGCCTCAGGAAACTTTACAGAATCATATACCAAGATTAAAGGTTTAACTGACTTCCAAAATGGTAAGTCAAAGTCAATTTCAGGTATCAAGTTTGATGATGGTGAAGATGGTAAGAAGTTAACTGTATCTTACACAAGTCTACCTGCTGCTGTTAACTGGGGTGATGGTGTACCATATTATGCTTTGCCATATCATGATTTGAAAGATGTGAGTTCAAAGACAATTGATACGTCTAAAAAAGTTACAAAAACGCCTTTGTCATTTGGACCATTTAAAGTGTCTTCTGTGTCGTCAGATTCCACAGTTAAGTATGTGCGTAACAGTGATTACTGGGGTAAACCAGCTAAGTTGAAGACAATCACATATTACATTAACCAAGATCAGTCAAAGCTTGAAAATGACTTATCAAAGCAAAAGTTTGATATTGTGACAACAGCACCAGCTACATTGTGGAAGAATGGTAACACACCGGTGTTGTCAAAGTATAATAATGCCAAGGGATATGCTGCTACTGGCCAAGCTGATGCAGGCTATTGGGAACTTTACTTTAACTTAGGACACGCAGATTCTAAGGGAACAAGTATTCAAGATCGTTCAACACCATTGCAAGATGCCAACGTACGTAAGGCAGTTGGTTATGCACAAAACGTCGGTGCGGTTGTTGCTAAGTATGGAAACGGTCTACGTGTAACAACTAACACATTAGTTTCAAAGTCAGAAACTAAGAAGTTGTTCTACGATAAGAATGTCAAGGGTTATCAAGAAAAAGCAAACGGCGACATCAAGAAAGCTGATAGTTTGTTGGAAAAGGCAGGCTATAAGAAAGATTCTGATGGTTACTATGCTAAAGACGGCAAGCGTCTAACGTTGACTTACTTGGCTCGTTCAGGTCGTTCAACAGCTGAGTCTGAAGCAAAAGCTTACATCGCAGCATGGAAAGCAGCCGGTATTGAAGTTAAGCTTTATCAAGACAAGTTAGTTGATGCGGCTACTTGGCAGTCAATTGTTTTGTCAGCAAAGAACAATGATTGGGATATCACTGATGGTGGCTGGGGTGAAGGTACAGTACCAACATTTGACCAACTTTGGAGCAAGAATGCTGCTTATAACTTTGGTCATGTCACATCAGCAGCTTTGACTAAGAATTTGACTGACACACAGAATTCAACTTCTGATGCAAGTTTGATTAAGAATATCAAGGCCTTCCAAAAGTTAGTTGTTGATAAAGAAGCCTACACAATTCCTACTTACACTAACATTGATGTACAATTGGTCAATGGTCGTGTTAAGGGATGGACAAATGCACCTGTCAACGATTTGTACGCTAAATTGAGTGTTACTTCAAATAAATTGACTACTTCTGGTAATCCACGTAAGTAATCACAAATTAAATACGGGTTGGTATCCTCCCATGGCTCACGTTACTTTTCCAGCCCGTAAGCAGTAGTTGAGCCAAACAGTAAAAAACATCACAGCATGGATTTTTGACTTCCTAATGTTGTGATGTTTTTTTTATGTCATTTTCTAATTGTTTTATAAAAATTTGAACCAAAATTAACATTTTATTGGCTAATTAGCTTACAATGTATGTGACAACGACTCAGACATTTCGAAGAAAAGAAAGTGTGAAAAAATGTACGCAATAGAGATGAAAGATTATGGCGACGTCGATGTTTTTGCAGAGGTAACAGATGCCAAAACACCAGACATTAAGCCCAGTCAGGTACTGGTTAAGCAACGTGCAACAGCTATTGATCCCTATGATGTAAAGTTTCGTGCAGGTGTCATGGGAACTAGTGCACCAACACCACTGATTAATGGCTCGTCTGTGGCTGGTGACATTATTGCAGTAGGTAGTGAAGTAAGTGATTTTCATGTTGGTGATCGCGTTGCTGCATCACCGCATCTCAAAAGTTACGCTGAATTTGTGGCTGTCAGTAGTAAGCAATTAGCTAAAATTCCAGCTGGTGTGAGTTATGAAACAGCTGCAGCAGTTGTTTTGGGTGGTCAAACGGGTTATCAAATGATGACGAGCGATTTAGATTTACGACCTGGTGAGAGCGTATTGATTCACGGTGGCGCCGGCTCTGTTGGATTTACTGCGATTCAAGTTGCTCAGGCAATCGGTGCGGATAAAATATACACAACCGCCAGTGGGGAATCAGCCGTATTCTTAAAGGCGTTCAATCCGCATTTACATGTTGTTGACTATAAGAAAGAAAGTTTGGCGACTGTTATTAAAGATAAAGTAGATGTCGTGCTTGATACCATTGGTGGTAAAACACTAACTGATTCTTTGAACGTGTTGCAACTCGAAGGTCGACTTGTGTCCATAGTTGATGATAATGATGACCCAAGAGTCACTCATAGTTTTATGAAGTCAAATGGTCAGCAATTGGCGGAATTGTTGCAGATGGTTGCCAGTGGTGATGTGAAAGTCAATATTGCTGAAGTGGCGCCATTTAATGTGATTAATCTGAAAGAATTCCATAGTCGTCAACACGTTTTAGGCAAGTTAGTTTTAAAATTCTCGTAATCCAACTTTTATTTTTAGAAACCGTAGAGGTTCTCTATACATTTGTTAGTGAAACACGTCACTTTATAAAAGAATTTTATGTAAATTTTACATAAAAACTATTTACAAATATGAATTTTATGGTTACAATTTACTTGTAAATAAATTCACATATATGAAAGAGGTTAAACATGAAAGCAGCAGTTGTTCGTGAAGTGAATGATGGGTATGTTGATTTAATTGATGATTGGCAACCACGTGCGCTAGGCTTTGGTGATGCTTTGGTTGATGTTGAATACGTTGGTCTTTGTCACACTGATTTGCACTGTGCTAATGGTGATTTTGGTAATCCAAACGAAATTGGTGAACGCAATGGTCAATTCCGTCGTGTTATCGGTCATGAAGGTGTGGGACGTGTTTCAAAGTTAGGCGAAGGTGTCGGTGATTATCTTAAAGTTGGTGATCGCGTATCAATTGCTTGGTTCTATGATGCTTGTGGTGTTTGTGACTACTGTGTTTCAGGTAATGAAACATTCTGCCGTAAAGTTCGTAACTCAGGTTACACGATTGATGGGGCGATGTCACAACAAGTTGTTGTCAACTCAAAATATGCAGTGAAAGTACCAGAAGGTTTGGATCCAGTTGAAGCAACATCAATCACTTGTGCCGGTGTGACAATGTATAAGTCACTTAAAGTTGGTGAAACAAAGCCAGGTGAATGGGTGTCAGTTCATGGGGCTGGTGGTTTAGGTAACTTGGCTGTGCAATATGCTCATAATGTATTTGGCGCACACGTAGCCGTTATTGATGGTAACGATGACAAGTTGGCTGCTGCTAAGGCTAACGGTGCTGAGGTGTTGGTCAACCGTAAGACCGAAGATGTGGTTGCTAAGGTTAATGAACTAACTGGTGGTGTGCATAACGCGCAAGTAACTGCTGTTAATGATGCAGCTTTCTCACAAGCTGTTAATGTTTTGCGCCCAATGGGTAAGTTAGTAGCTGTTGCTTTGCCACAAGGTGATATGGCACTCAATATTGCTAAAACAGTATTAGACGGCATTGAAGTTCGAGGATCGCTTGTTGGTACTCGTGCCGATTTGAAAGAAGCCTTCCAATTTGGGGCTGAAGGTAAAGTTAAGCCAATCGTCGAAACAGTTGATTTCAAGGATATGAATGATGTGATTGATGAGATGAAGGCTGGTAACATTACTGGACGTAAAGTCTTTGACTTCACAGCACTATAATCAAATAAAAACGAGATACAGAATTTGTATCTCGTTTTTTTTAACTATTGATTTGCCTCAAGTGTGATTAAATTACCTTCGGAGTCATGGATTTTAAAGGCGATTTTATTGCCGAAACGTGGCTCGGGCTTGCCTACAATCGGAATAAAATTATTTCGAAGATGTTGCTTTAACTCATCTTGATGGTCTCTAATCAACATTTCTAGTCGATCTGTTGATTCACCGGCTACAAAAATAATATCATCACCATCAATCATTAAGTGGCGACCACTTGCGTGACCAGATTGTGGTAGGTCGAATACATCACGCCAAAAACGGTAGGCGCGGTTAACATCTTGAGCAGGAATTGTTTTAATGTTGAGTTTTCTTGGTTTCATAATACTTATAGTATAGCTGTTTCACCGGTTTTTTCAACCTTCTCAATGTCATGTTGACGGGTTAAAATGATGTATACAACAGTCATCAATGTCACAATCGCCATGATTAACCACGAGATATTTGGTGAGATCAAATTTGCAATACCAAGGAACAAGAACTGACCAACTGGCGCGCTTGATAAAGCAAATGTATTGAGCAAACCACTGACACTTGCCAGCTTGTTTTGATCAATGCGTTTCATTAAAATAGCACCAAATTTTGGATTGACTTGCGCGTTAAAATAAGCAACGACAAAGGAAATAATCATCCATACACTGCCGTTTGGATAAATAATTGGCACGAGCTCTAAGCCTAGTACGCCAGTCAGCGCTACGGCTAGTAATTGCTTAGTCGTTAGATGACTCAGAAAAGGTATGGGCAGGAGAGAGCCTAACAACATCCCAGTTGAAAAGATAGCGCCAAACATCGCGACGGTAGTGCCAAAACTACCAATGAGCAGGCTTTTTTCGTGTAAAAGTGTGACATTAAATACGCCATTTAGCGAGGTGCCGATAAAATTAACAGCAGTGGCTAATAGCATTAACTGAAAGAACAGCTTGTCTTGATAAACATACGAAAAAGTCATTTTTAAGTCGTGCCACATGGGTTGCGTTGATTTTGGACGTTGTGTTGTTTCAATATGTGCTTCGGCTTGTTTGAAGTGGTGACGATTGACAGTCATGATCAACCAAGCGAGGATGAACATGAACGTATTTATCAAGCTAAAAGCGGCATAATCTTGATGTAGTAATCCCAATAATCCCACGCCGGCAAAACCGCCAATTAAACTCACCGTGATACTGACTGCTTGCTCCAATCCCATTGCGTTTTGTAATTGATCATCGCTTAAAATATATCGTGATACGGGGGTCATTAATAGATTACTGTATGAACCAATGGTATCAGCGAAAAAAATAAGTATTAGTAGCACGATAAAACTGTCAAACCGACCATGCCATAATGTTAAAATAACAGTTACAATTAAGAATATACCGGCTTGCGATAGTCGGGCAAATGACCAAGCGCGCAGATGATTTTTAGTTTTGTCTGCCAAATTTCCCATCACAACTGATAATAGCGACGGGAAGAACTCAGCGAATGCCACTAATGTTACTGCGAGCGTTTTATTGGGTAGGGTAGCGGCATAAATTAAAAAAACAATGTTAAAAAAACTGCTCCCAATATTATTAAAGAACTGCGCTATAATCATCACACGAAATGCTTTGTTGACTTTGAAAACCTGCATTAGCAATACTCCTTTTGACTTGAATAAATTAAGTGTACACGGTAAGATAAATTAAAGAAAAATAAGAGAATATATTCTACTTTAAATCATCTGTACACAACAGTTAGTAAAGTAAGCATAGTTGATTTTGTTGTTAATACGATATAAGTGACATATATGACAACTTTTAAAAATAAGCAGGTATCAAATGACAAATTATGGCGAAGTTTTGCATGAATTGTGTGTTGGCAAACAGATGACATTAGCAAAAACAGCGGGGGATATTGTATCTGCCTCCTTTTTGGCTCGTTTTGAAAAAGGTGACACCAACATATCGTTAGAACACTTCACAAGGATATTGCAGCGGTTAAATGTCAGCCCCTTAGAATTTTTTGCGCTAACCAACAATTTTTCTGCGCAAGTGTTTGATGATTTATTTACACAAATAACCGAACAGGCAACAATTGATTTAACGCGTAACAGCGCAGTTGTGGCTCAATATGTGTCATTATTAGCTAAGAAATTAACGCATACGACACAGCGATTGCCGGTGTTGTTGGCGCTAGATTTCTTTCAAACATTACTTGATGTGCAACACTTAGCACAACATGCTAATATGACAAATGTTTCTCAACGTTTGTTACAAGGTGGTCGCCGAGCAAAAAATTATTTATTGTCAGTTGATACATGGGGTGAATTTGAGATGAAAATATTGACCCGATTTGCCTCAATGATCAGCGCCTCAGAGCTACGACCATTAGTTCAGTTGGCGGTACAAAAAATTGCCATGTATCAGCAGCAAGCTGTATATGAAGATTATATGTTTCGTTTGTTAAATTCAGTTTTCTTTGCGACTGTGTACACTGATACGCAATTATCAGCTGAAATCCTGACACTTATGTCCAGAGAAATGACAGCTCGAAATAATGCTGATAATCATTTGAAATACCGGTTAGCTGAGGCGTTACAAGCGCTTGCTGAAGGTCAAATTGCAAAAGGTCGAGCAGATTTTGAACAATTGACAACTGTAAGCCAACAAATTGGTTTGACATTTGATACATTCTTTGGCTTCTCAGCACAGGACTGGTTAGCTTTTGAAGATCAAGTGAAGCACGGGCAACAACATACACGCATTCTGCGTTTTGAATTGTGAGGTAAACTATGATTGATTATGGCGCGACATTTAAACGCTTGCGAGAAGATAAGGGCTTGAAAATTGTTGACCTCGAGCAACCCAATATTTCACGATCATTGATTGGTAAATTTGAAAGCGGTCAAACACGGATGTCGGCTGATCGTTTAGACAAATTATTAGCCGACATGGGTGTTAGCCATGATGAATTCTTATTTCTTGGTGGTGATCGTAGTGATAATTATATTTATACAAAACTACATGAAATGGGCGTGCAAACCGGTGAACCAAAAGAAATGCAACAACTTGAGGCGATGATTACACGAGCAACTAATGATTTAAAACATGGTCGTGGTGGGATTGGCGCTCGTTTTATGCGTGAATTTGGTTTGATGCTGAAGTACGGCATAGACAAAGAAACGAATGAGCAGTTCTATAATCGTGTTGAAGTAAAAAAGCATGTCAAACCAGCTGTTGATTTTCTCAAGCAAGCTGAAACTTGGGGGCGAATTGAACTAGACATTTTTACTTTATTTTATCCGGGGATGTCACCAACAGACTTGTTAACACTAGGACGTTTAGCCATTAAACGGGCACATTTTTATTCACAATTGCGAACAGAACAGATGCGTTTAGTTGATATTATTTATACTGCTTTTAATGGTTTGATTTATGCAGATATTGCGGGTGCAGCTGAAATGTTAGCCTTAGAAGAGTCAGTAATGAATGGCATGGACGAGTTCATGACTGATTTAACGACGCAACGGTTAAGATTGATTTTTAGCAAAGGGTTGTTGAAAATGCTTCAGGGGGATGTTGAAGGTGGCTACACACAAGCAATGTCTGTTGTACCAGCATACGAAATTGCTGGCATGAATAAGATGTCAAAGTTCGTTAAAGAGAGAGCCAAATTAACGCGCAAGGAAATATTGGCTGATAATCCAGGCAATATACCACACACATACTCAATGTTGATTTAAAATGTGATAAACTTATAGTTATGGCATTATTAGAAGTAAACGGCCTAACCATGGCCTACGCAGAAAAAACTTTATATGAAGACGCAGAGTTTGAGCTTCAAAGCGGCGAACACATGGGAATTGTTGGACAAAATGGTGCCGGCAAATCAACACTCATTAAGATTGTCACTGGGCAAGAACTCCCATTATCAGGCAAAATTGATTGGCAAAAAGGCTTGAAAATCGGTTATTTGGACCAGTATGCAGAAATTCCAGAGGGTATGACGCTGGTTGATTTTTTGCATACCGCTTATCAAGACCTTTATGACAAACAAGATCGTATCACGGCACTTTACAATGAGTATGCCGAAACGTTGTCTGATAAATTGCTCGAACGCGCTGGTCGCATGCAAGAAGAACTTGATGCGGCAGGCTTTTATGAGGTCGACACGCAAATTGAGCGTGTGATTTCTGGTTTGGGATTAGAGGCTATTGGACGTGAGCGTGAGTTGGAAGCTATGTCTGGTGGACAGCGCGCCAAGGTCATTTTGGCCAAGCTCTTGTTGGAAAATGACGACGTGATTATTTTGGATGAGCCAACCAACTATTTGGATGTGGCACACATTGAATGGCTGGAAGACTTTTTGCAAACCTTTGAAGGTTCAGCAATGATTATTTCCCATGACTTTGATTTCTTAGACAAAGTCACTAACGCAATCATTGATGTTTCATTTGGTAAAATCACTAAATTCCGTGGTTCATTTAAAAAGGCTATGCGTCAAAAAGACGAACGCGCCGAACAACAATTGCGTCAGTACGAAAAGCAACAAACAGAAATTGAAAAAGCACAAAAGTTCATTGCCAAAAACAAGGCACGTGCTTCAACTTCGAAGCAAGCAAAGTCTCGTGAAAAAATGTTGGCGCGCATGGATCGTGTTGATCCACCTTCTGACACATTACAAGCTAAATTTAATTTTCCCTATGTTAATTCACAGTCAGCTAACGCGTTGACAGTTAGTGATTTGTCTGTGGGCTATGTGACACCAGTACTAGAGCCCGTGACCTTTTCAATTACCACTGGGCAAAAAGTTGTCTTTAAAGGTTTTAACGGCGCTGGTAAATCAACTTTGATTAAATCAATTTTGGGTGTCATACCTGCATTAGCCGGTCAATCTGAATTTTCCCCGTCAGCGGTTGTTAACTATTTTGACCAAGATTTGGCTTGGGATAATGATAGCAAGACACCGTTGCAGGAAATGCAAGATCGTTTTCCAACATTGGAACCAAAAGCCTTGCGTACGCGCTTAGCTGCAGCAGGCATCAATGCCGAAAATGCCCAAAAACCATTGCAACAACTTTCAGGTGGTGAACAAACCAAAGTTAAGTTGGCAATCATGGAAATGAAACCAAGTAATTTCTTGATTTTAGATGAGCCAACTAACCATTTGGATGAAGGTACTAAGAATGCTTTGCGCGCAGCGATTGACAAGTTTCAAGGCAATGTCATTATTGTGTCTCACGAGACCAGCTTTACACAAGGACTTGGGGACAAGGAATTGAACGTTGCAGCATTAAGTTATAAAAAGGAATCAGATTAAATGAATTTACTTACTCAAACAGGTATGCATGACGATATTACTGTGATTGATGTGGTTGATTCAACAATGACAATAGGTCGTGATATGCTCAAACAGGGCGTGTCACGACCTTTTGGCATTGTGAGCAATCAGCAGCGCGCTGGTTATGGTAAAAAGGGACGCTTTTTCTTTTCACCGCGAGGCGCAGGCGTTTATCAAACTTATGTTTTTGATATTGCGGGCGAATTTGACGCTGGTCTCTTAACAACAGGGGTGGCGGTTTCTGTGGCAGAAGTTCTTTTTGAAATGACTGGGATTCAAGTGTCATTGAAGTGGGTCAATGATTTTTACCTACATGATCGTAAAATGGGTGGTGTCTTAGTTGAAGGTATTTTAAATTCGGGTAAAATAACACAGGTGATTATCGGTATCGGTTTAAATATTTTACCGACGGCGGTGCCATCTGATTTGGAAGATATTGTAACAACACTCGGTGTGGACGTGGATCGCAATGCGTTAGTTGCCGCGATTTTTGAAAGAATTGTTCAAAATATATCTGGATATCAAGCTGGTCAACATCTTGATTATTACCGTCAGCATTCATATTTAAAGGATAAGATGGTCACTTTACTGACAAATAACCAAGAAATTTCTGGACAAGTTCTTGACATTGGTACACGGGGTGAATTATTATTGAAACATGATGAAAACTTAACACCATTCATCAGTGGTGATGTAACGAAGGTGTTCATTAAGGGGAAGAAATGAAAAATAATACACAACGAATTGCGATTACAGCGGTTTTGACCGCACTTTTACTGATTATTGGACCACTATCAATTAATGTTGGACCAGTGCCAATGACACTACAAACTTTAATTGTTGCATTAGTAGCTTCAGTAGCGTCAACGCGGGTTAGTTTAACAGCAATTGGACTTTATATTGTACTTGGCGCACTTGGTTTGCCAGTCTTTGCAGGATATTCTAGTGGTTTTGCCGTCTTGATTGGACCAACGGCCGGCTATTTGTGGTCATTCTTGCTTTATGCACCAATCATTGGGTTGACAATTAAGCACACCTCAAACATTTTGGCATTGATTGTTGCCAACGTTGTAGCAGTGGTCGTTAATTTGGCGATTGGTACAATTTGGTTATCTATCAGTACGCACATGAGTGCAACAGCAGCAATTGCAGCTGGTGTGACACCGTTCGTATTATCAGGATTGATCAAAATACTTGTTGTGGTATTAGCTACAGTGTTGATCCGTCAGGCTACTCAAAAAATGTGTTTGACGGTATAAGTGTTAACAGGTATTGCTATCATCGGGAAATTCTGGTATAGTATTATCTGTTATGGAGAAGTACTCAAGCGGCTGAAGAGGCGCCCTTGCTAAGGGTGTAGACGTGTTAAAGCGTGCGAGGGTTCGAATCCCTTCTTCTCCACTAACCATTGAATGGCGTTGTATCAAGTTGTAAAAACCTTGATATGACGCTTTTTTCATGCAGTAAATTGATTGAAATTTTAACAGTGACTGTTAATAAAACTAAGTATATGGATTACAATCGTTGCAAAATTGACAGTGCTCATTAAACGCAGTATCTCGGGTAACAATATTTCATGAGCACAGTAACATGTTGATATGACGTGTGGTACTTATCCAAATTAACATCTCAAAAAAACATGACTGGAAGGTAATTCAAGTCATGTTTTTTTTGTCCTACGGTTAATTTTAAAAATTGTCTACCGGCATAATTAAAGTATTCGTTTAGTTGTGGTGTTGATGTGAACTGTGGGCTTGAATATTATTTTTAATTTGCAAAGCCCAAATTACAGTGCGCCATCCTAAAAAATAAGACACCCCACCAAATAAAGTTTCTATACCAACACACACGCACCAAAACTGAGTTAGAGGGTGATTAAATAAGCTGGGTACAAATATGATGAACATGTAAAGTGCAATGACAAAAGCACAAACCGTAACAGCCCAGACGACTAGCGCGAGCCAGAATCTAAATCCAAATGGTTTGTCATCATCAACATCAAATAACGTGTCTGAGAATACCAAAATCATGCCAAATAATTCTTCCATGGTAATTGTCCTTCAAGTTTTTCTTATTGTACCATAAACCATTGCTATCATAATGACGAAGTGGTCGGATAGGATATTGATTTTTCTCATTTTATGCGCACATAAAAATATCCATTTATTCACATTAAAGTCACAAAAGTTCACTGAAATAACATTATTGGCAATAAATATGATTTATTAGGGGGTGATTAATGAAAAATGAATGGTTGAGTGAAAATATTTACGCAAATAGACAATGGCAATAAAACAGCATATTAAGAGGGGAACTATGATGTGGCAAAAAATAAAATTCTACTATTCAGAACTACTGATTTATCGTGATTTAGCTTGGTTATTTTGTGGTGCTGCACTGGCTACCAAAAGGAGTTGATATGTGGGCGAACTTTAAAAAATTGTCTAAAAAAGTTAATTATCGAGATGGCGCGTGGTTTTTCTTTGGCTTTGCAATGGCCTCTTTTAGAATTGATGCAGCAGACGGCTATACATATCTATTTTTTTCAGCAATATGTGGATTAATATCTTTGAAAGACAGAAAATAGAGAAAAATAAAAGACTGTAAGAATACAATAGTCGGATAAGTGTTAATGGCAATAAAACGGCATAATAAGGAGCACGCTGATGTGGGATAAAATAAAAATGTTGTCACCTGGTACGAGCTATCGTGAAATGTCAGCTTTTTTTCTAGGAGTCGCCGTTTCTGGTGTTTTTGTTGATATGCAGTGGGCGATTACGATGCTTTTGGGATCAGTAATATACGCCGTGCTGGCTAATTCTAAAGAAGCTAAGCAACGCAACGAAAAGTGAGTTTTGCTAAAATACAAACGAAACTAATATGTGGCAGAAATTTATGAACTGGCGAGAAACAGTAACTTTACGTGATAGTGCATGGTGTATGTTTGGAATGGCAGTACCTGAGTTTTTAATAGATATACAAATGGCCTGCATGTTATTGATTTTTTCACTAGTATTGGCCTTCAGAGCAAGGTCCGCTGATAGGAAAAAACAGCAAGGTGCAAAAAAGTATTGACTACCGCACCGATAGAGAGGGTATACATGAAAAAATTAGTTATCATATTAGGCATAATCACAATTTTGTTGATACCAATAACACACAAAGCGTGTGGTGCCGTGGCAGGTAATGCACTACCAAAACCGCATGCTGTTGGTAAAGGAAATATGTACTATTTATCTTTCGATGAAAGTGTTCGGTACGTTAAAAACTTTGATAATCATAGCGGCGGTGCTAACTGGTTTGGCATAAATTTGGGACAACTTCTAAATAATTTAAGTGGTGCTAAGACGTTAAAGTATCGTGCTCAAATGGCTGTTGCGAATGGTTTTGGTGTGTGTTGGCGATTGGGTTCATGTGCTAAAGGCGATAAATATTGGTATTGTAATGATTGTTGACCCAATCCACAGGCAGCGTACCATAAACCATCAATTCGTTTTCCAAAAAATGGCGTTTCAGTTGTATGGGACAGCACAGTGCCACATTATAGTGAACTTGGCAATATTGCAACAGCCTTTTATGGTGGGTGGTCATGCGATTATGCAGGCACCAATTATGCTGCTAAGTGGGCTGGCATTGGAAAAGGGCATAAGTAAGCATTTAAACGCAATTATCCAAAATATCAAGTGAGCCTTACTTGATATTTTTTTGTGCCCAAATCCCCAAATAACGCCATGCTAGTGACGCTTGCTTTACAAGAGCAAGCATGAATTGCTAGTATTGTTCTTAGTGATTCGGTTACATTAGGAGATGAAAGCTATGAGTTTTGAACAAGATATTAAACAACTAAGACTACAAAAAAAGATGACACAACAGGAACTGGCAGAGGAAGTTCATGTCAGCCGGCAAACTGTGTCAACTTGGGAAACAGGTAAAAATTATCCTAGTTTGGATGTCTTGAGGCGTTTGAGTGATTTGTTTGACGTATCTTTCGAAAAAATAATGTTCGGAGAAGAAATCGACATGACAGACAAACAGAAAAGCATTGCTGAAGCAATTGATCAAGATGTGTCATTGAAGCATCGCTATAAGCGGCTCACAATGATACTGGGGTCCATTTTTGTATTATTGGTATTATGGTTAGGCATGCTGTTGGTTGGTTACCAAAAAGGCATTGATACAATTGACCGCATGAATCCATTTTTGCAATATAAAGTAGCCTATACAAAAATGCCTAGCGATAAAGTCACTAATCCCAATAATAAGTCAAACCGTGGTTATTGGACAAAATGGTTTTCAGATAATGACATGGGGACGGAGTGGACGAAGCTAACGCTAACAACGGGACTCAATCCCGGCGTGAAAGATCCGTACGTAATGGCTTATCACAAAGGCAGCTACGTTAAAATTGCCAGAATTGTACCGGGATCATCAGTTAGCACCGTCATGAAAAGCAATGTTTCAGCCATCACAAGATTGATGTATTCAAAAGATCACGACAATTTGAGTATGAATTTCCAATCAGTTAAGGATTTAAAAAATAAAAAGCACTTTAATAAAGTCATTCAAGAGCTGGTTGTGCAGTAGGCGCAACAAAAGAATCATGATTGGGGATGATTCTTTTGCTTTTATTGAAAAAAGATTAAAAAATTCGGAGAAATTATCTGCCACATTGTACTATAATGAGAGTTATATACTAGGTTGATTGAAGCGATTGGGAGGTCGAAATCATGAACGATAATCAGATGAACTATGGCATTGCTGAAAAGCATAGTTTTAAAGATACCCTCCGAAATATTGGTAATATTGCTGCTGTGGGTACACATCGTTATTATTTTTATGTGACACACGAGGGCGATACGAGCCAAAATAAAATTTCTAAGAACGACTTGTTGCAACTCTTGGTAGGTAATAAACAGTTACAAGATCTGATTTTGGCTAATGAACTGAATATTGACAAAGGCGGTGAATTCACAATGGGTATTATGAATTCCAGCATCGCTCAAAACATTATTAGCTATCTTAATCGTTGACAGGTCGTTTGGCGAACGCGAAAAGAACAGATGACTTAATTGTCAATTATATCCACCACCAATAATGTGTGAGGAAGAATATAATGGCAAAGACTAACAGTGCAAATCCAATAAATTGACAAACATATTTTGCGACAGGATGGTGAATGTTAAAACCAATCGCTAAAGAAAATACCCCGACAACGACACAACATATTATGGTAACAAGCATGGTAGTATACATTAACTTCTCCTTTCGTGGGACTAATCAATTTAATAGTAGCAGACATCTATTTATAATCAAAGTAATACGTCTTGCTTTATTTGAAAAATACCATAATCTTCTTATCATCCAGACACCGTGAAAATTGATAAAATGTTTGATATTATATAGTAAGAAATAACAAAAAATTCATTAATTGGGGAGAATCAAATGTTTCATATTCAGCCAACGCCTATTTCTTGGGTGCTGTGGGCGGCTATGTTTGCCGTACCTGTTGTCATTATTTTGCTAGGCGTCTATGCCTATTTCTTTGGTGGTAAGAAGCGTTTAGGCAACACGATTGGTGTCATCGGTATCATCGCAGCACTGGTTGTATTCGGACTAGCAGCGTCGTCAAAATATTATAATTATATCCACTCATCAAGTTACATTAAGTCAAAAAAGACTTACCAGTTGGAATATAACAACAATCAAAAACGTGAAATTGTCATCAAAGACTATCAAGGTAAGGTCATTTATCAATATACTGGCTCATTTAGCTTTGATCGGAGCGGACATGGTGTTAATCTGGTTGATAATAAGACAGGTAAGAAAACGTCAATCTACATTGGAGACAATGCCACTGTGATTGTGACAGATAAATAAAATTAGCGGAGACGACATCATGTCGTTTCCGCTTTTTAGGTTAACGTTCACAATTTGTTCACTAAAAATTCGTCTGGTCTTCCACCCCCCTAGTAGAATGAGGGTCTAGGCTACTAATGGAGAAAAATCATGCGTTTGAACAAGCAATTCTACTTACCAAT